>BOSO01000626.1:0-17373 GCA_018403395.1 Gorsachius goisagi | reverse complement strand
GCTGTCAGGCACTGGAAGGGGCTGCCCAGGGAAGGGTTCGAGTCCCCACCCCTGGGGGGATTTAACAGCCGTGCAGAGGTGGTGCTGAGGGCTGGGGTTTGGGGGTGGGATGGCAGGGTTAGGGGAACAGTTGGGCTGGGGGAGCTTAAAGGGCTTTTCCAACCTAAACGATTCTGTGACTCTGTGATTCTATGACTCTTGTGGGTAAGATGCCCACCACACCTGCACATGCATACACGCTGGGATCAGTATTTGTGCATCAGGGTGAGCTGCTGGCTGTCAATAAATGCAAGTTTAAGTCTCTTAGCTGTCTTGCTGTTTAATGCTGGCTGACACCCGCCTCCACATCCATTGGGGGGTGTCTCATGGCTCTGAGGCCCTTTCCTGGTGCCCAGAGGAGATTTTGCAAGATCCTGCTTTTCCCCGCAACTTTCTCCCGACTGAGGGTGGCAGCCTGGCACCTTCAGCACGGGGGACTGAGCTGTTCTTGGTGGCTTCCTCAAACGCACTGAAGGTGTCACTGTCTGCTGGGGGGGATGGTCAGAAAGGACAGACTGAGGTACAAAATATTACCTGCGACTTTGGAGAGCAAGAGCAGGGCCTGGCTTTCCCCCAGGCTTCCACTGAGTGAGTCTGGGCACCGGGAGCTTTGTGTGAGCAGCAGCATCGTGGAAATCTTCAGAGCAAGGGATATTTGTGCAGTACCTGACACAGGGCAGCACATGATGCCCTGGAGGAACAGCCGTAACACTCAGCGTAGCCATGGGCTCCCCCAGAAACAGTTCCCAGGACATCTCCAACCACCAATGTAGATGTTGATATCTTTCTCCTCCCATAAACCTCTGGGCTGCATGTGGATGGACAGACCTGGGAGGTACCAGACAGTGGGAAGAGTCACCTGAATGTGTTCCCAAAGCCCATTTGTGCACACTGGCTCCACGGGCGAGCCACCCATCCAGAGCACGGGCAGGCCAGTGCTTTCGGCATGGAGGAGGATGGGTGGGCCGGTGCCCCTCTTGTGGAAAGGCATTGCCATTTTCTGATGCTCTCTATCCATAGGAACCTGGCTTTCACCTGGTGGGTGCTGATGGAAATCTGCGTCAGCCTGGCCACCTAGTGCCATGAAATCTGGAACTGATTCAGCACACGGCGGAACTGTACTTCAGACCAATTCTCTTTACCAACAGGTTCAGCTTTATTGTTAATCTTTTTTACATGATTCTTAGTGCATCATTTCAAATAAACTATCAAACTGTACAAAGAAACAGAGATAAAAGAAGAGGTGGCAAAGTTGGGCAGAGGTTTTTAGTGTCATGGACCATTATGAAGAACAGTAGTCCATAGGCTCTCAAACGTTGCAGGTCCAAATAAATCCTATTTTGTCTGTTTAAAAAAATGCTGCAAAATATAAACAATAAATGACTGTAATTAGCAGCTACAAGATCCTTCAAAATGGGAACTTGGTTACTGTGAATGCACCTCGAGGAAAGGAAAGCAATCTGAGATAAAGGACCAAACTGAAGAGTGAAATAAATAAATAGAGTGTGGGAGGACAGTCGTGGTGTGGAAATGCAGAGGAATCACTTCTAGCACAACAGTAAATCATTGGACCACAGACAGCAGAAAGGAACAGAAGCACAATTCCCTGCTTAGGAGAGCATAGCATGTGCGCCGCGGAATGGAGGAAGCAGAGCGCTGGCGGGCAGCGGGGTCGCTCCCACACCATGGGTTTAGCTGGATGGGAAGCACGGCTCCAGCTGTGCCTCCAACCGAAAGCGGCGGCACCACAGGTGCTACGTAAGCAGCCTCTTGGCCAGTTTGTCTGAACAAGCAGGGACGGGAGAGCAATGTGCCACAGGAAAGCCGGGGGGACTTCCATTCAAGTAAAAAAAGGCAGCGGGGGGGGGCGGGGAGATACATAGGCTACTGCATTTTTAAAAACGTCCTGGTGGGCTGGTCAGACCCTCCACAGTCCTTAGTGTCTTCCCCAGGCAGCTTGCCTTCACTTGCACACTGAGGTTAAAAACCCACGTTAGAGTTTCCTTATATATATATTTATTTATATATATTCATATGTATATATATATATATATATAAAAAGGATAAGGTGAAGAGGCCCCTCCTGCTGCCGGTGGGTGACATTCCCACGTGCCGTGCTGAAGACGCCTCTTGCTCGGTCGGTGACCAGCTCATGACACCCGTCCTGTCCCGAAGTGCTGAAGGGTGCTCATCCTGTCCCGAAGTGCCAAAGGGTGCTCCTCTCCGGGAGGGAGGTGCTCCCTGCCACTCTGCGCCCTTCTCTGGGAGCGCTGGCGGTGCCACAGACCGTCATCTCGGCTGAGCCTCCTGCGCTGCCGGGGACTGTGGACATGAACCAGTGGGGACTCCAAGGGGAGAAGGAGGAGGCGAGAGAGGGCTCGTGGAAAAAAAGAGCAACCGTGCCCTTGGAGAGCCAGCATGTCGCTTTGTTGTGCAGGCTGCAGTAGGAGGGAAAGAAAAGCCACTGGTGCTGTTGGGGATGAAGAAGAGATGGCATTGCCTATGATGCTGAAATGTCAGAGCATTGCCAGAGAGTGTCAACTAAAGCTTCTTTGATTTCTTTCACTAGAGCAATCACCGTGTCACACGGATTTGCTCATGTAATTTCCTAGGTAAAATTGTGCTCATCAATCTAGTCCAGGAGCGCAAAGCATCACCGGTTCATTCCCCTGTGCATGCATTCCTTGTTAAGTGTTCTGCTCTAAAATATCCTTTTCTGCCTTGCAGCTGATGGACATGTGCCCTTGGCTCAGGGAAGGGCTGGAATGTGTCTTCCGCAAAGCAATGTCATCTGGTTCCACCTTGAAGAAACTGGTTTCAATTCTCTCCAGGTCATCTGTCCCGACTTTTATCTTCATGCACAGCAGGTTGATGTACGTCTCATAGCGGCTCTTCTGCAGGGAAAGAGGGAACAGAGAGCCTGGGAACAGGGACAGGCCATCGCATGTGTGGAAAGCAGAGGCAGTGCCATCTGCTGCTGCAGGAAAACCCATCCTACATTGCCAGGATCCCGCTAATCACACCCAGCAAGTGTTGTTTAACCACAGCCCAATGCCTGATCGATGCAGCGCCTGCAAAGACTGATCAGCCCATCGCTGAAAGGGTTGAGGAGAAAGGGAGGGCTGTGCAAGACTCTCCAGTTGCTCTTATGGGTCCTGACTGCCACTCTGATGGTGTAGGGCAGATACTGGAGGCAAAACCAGACCAAACAGATCTGCTCACTCCTGATTTGGGAGTTCCCCTTGATTGATCCAAATACTTCTGCTTGCCATGGTTTCCATCCACTGATTCATTCGTTTACTGCTGAGTTGTGCCCCCATCGCTCCGCACAGAGCACAGCATAAAGCAGGCATCTCCTCTCGGCCTGGGACCTCTATTCCAAGGCTAGATGAGACCTCTCTTTACAGACTCGTGTAACACTCGTCCTTCCCCCTAACATCGCTGAGGCAGCCTATGCGCACTTCTTTGACAGCACAGAGGAACAGGCATTTCTAGAGCACATTTCATAAGACAGATGAGACGAATTATGCTCTGGAAGCACCAGTTTCTCCCTGCAGACTGGAAAGGCAGCCTAGAGAAAACGCTCAGATGAAGACTACCCTGCAGGCATCCAAAACAAGATGTTTGGAAAACAGGAGGCAGCAGCAAGGGGCTATTTGAAGGGCTGGTACAAAGGAAAGGGAACCAGCAGCCAGAAGCTGTGGCTTTGGAGAGTCAGGCTGGGCATTAGAAAACAGGGTGGTGTGGCCCTGGTATGTGGGAGGTGGGACATTTCCATCCTTGGAGGTTGCTGAGACTTGGCCACCAAATGACATACTCAGCCTCGGCTAATACTGGGAATAATCCAAGCTCCTGCTGGGAGCAGGACTAGAGGCCTCCAGCAAACCCTTCCCACTGACACCTCTGGGCAGGAATCACACCTCCTGCTCAGCTCCCACTGGAACAAAATATCCCATTTCTCCCACAATTAAATGCTGCTAGGGCTTTGCAGAGAATTTAAACTTAGCTACCCTCATCCTCAAAGACCCTGGAATCTGCTGTAACACTGGTTTGGGTTTTATTTACAGAAACACAGCAAAACAGGATCAATTCCCCCAGGGATTCTCCCCTTAGCTTTTTATTAATGATGCTGGAGAAGACTGATGCACACTGAGAACTGAACCGCTTTCTTACTTGGGACCTGAGGAAATACCAAGTTTCAGCATAGTAAAGGAAGATTTTATTTCTCTCATCAGTTTTCCCCTCCTCTGGTTAGAAATCACAGAGGGGAAGAAATGTCTGTTATTTCTTTTTTTAGCTTCAGTGAAAAACAGGCAAGATTGTTGCTGCCCCAAGACACCCATCCAGCTCATGAACCCTTGTCCTCCTCTCTCCTTTCACGCGCTCCCAGGCTCACAGCATCCACTCCGCAGTTCTTAGTTCTCCTCAATCAGCCAAGGTATCATTTATCACAGAAAAGATGAAAGCTCCTTTACCTCAAATATTAGGTAATGTTCTTTGAGTCTGTATTCCTCAGCCTCTTTCGACTTGAGGCTCTTCTCCACAGGATGCAATTTATGCTCTGCTAATTCATCTGCAATCTGCTTCATTTTATTTTCATGAGACTTCAGCTGTTCCTCCTGCCGAGAGAAGCGTGTCAGGTATTAAGAAGTAGGAGCGCAGCACCCGAGTGTACCGCCTGCCCTCTGATGCGGGATCTGTCTCTGCGAGGGCACGAGCTTAGCTGCTGTGCTGGAGCCAAAGGTGGGCAGTACCTTTGCAAGTTCATCTGATAAGAAGCAGCTGAAACACAGGGATTTGGGTGAGATCAGGACTCATGCACTGCAAGTGCCAAGAGCGGATTTCTGTGGCACCTTGGCTTCTTTAGCAGCATAAACACAAAATGCTCTGCATCCCTTAGCAGTCAAGCAGAACCAGAAGTGTCCCAAGAGCTGCTCATCCTGCTCTTTTTTGAGATAAAAGTACACACTCCCCCCCACCCCTCCCCAATCTGGGCTCTGAGGAAGGCAACATCTGGCCACACCTGGTTCAGCAGATAGAAGCTGTATCTCTGCTCTGACGTTTCAGGCTGTTCTCCCCTTTGCTAGGGGACAGTGGCAGTGTGCCCCTACTTGCTGGAGGTGACAAGGCATGTTGGGCTTTCCCTGGACAGTGCAAACAAAAGCTGCTCTTTGGATGGCAGCCACCCATTGCTCTCAGTTAACTGAGCCTTAGGCAGCCATGGTCTGCTGCTCCCTGCCCCCTTGCTTCCAGAAAACCTTCCCCACCGCGTGGGACTCAGACTCCCCCTTCGTCTGGGGCTTTTTGGCTTGAGAAACAACAGGGTGCCTCCTCCGAGTGCCACATCCAAGTGCAACCTCCAAGCGCCACCTCTGAGCGAGTGCTGTGCTATAGAATAAACCAGGGCTGTAGCCAGCTGTGGGGCACAGTAGCCCCAGCTGTTTGAACTCCAGCAACAGAAATGTGCTGGGATGTGGTGGGCAAAGAGCAACAAACAGGCCAGAATCAACAGCCATACAGGCAGGTGTGTGCATGGGGTTGCTTTGTAGCCATTGCAAAGGACGCATTGGCCAGACAGCAGGAATTGCCAAGGTCTGTCCAAGCCACCCACTCCTGTCCTGAGCTCCTGAATGTCTCTGTGGGGCAGGAGCTGGGGGACCTGCAGAGGGGCTCAGCCTGAGCTGCATGCCGAAGGGCAGGCTGGGCGCTGGGCACCCCTCCATAGCTCCTTCTCTCACTCATTACCTGGCACAGCTTGGTCATGGACGAAGGCAGGAGTGGGCGGCAGAACTTCTTCATGGAGCAGATTGCAGCTGGGAAGGCTGGGGCAGAGAAAATGGCAGCAACAAGGTTGATTCGCAGGATCCAGGAGAGCATTTCTTCCTTACTTCTGTTATGGAGGAGTGGAGAAGAGAAGAGGTGTCTGTAAATGCTCCTGACCCGGGACCAGCCAGCTCAGAACAGACCTGGAGCCACCTGCCCTCAGGAGGGCCATCGGTGGCCTGGCTTTGAGGCCATTTCTGTGCCACCCTGGGTGGTAAACTGAGGAAAATGCTGGCTAATTGGCTCCTCTACAGTGCTCTAACAATCTCAGGGCTCTTGTCCTGAAGTCCTGGCAGCCCTACCTTCCTCATCGGCTCTGGCTGCATTCCCTGAGGAGTTGGGGAGAGGTAGCACAGCAGCAAGGGCCAAAGATATCCTATTATTTGGAGAGTGAAAGCCACACAACAGCGGTCCCACTGAGCAGGGCGGACCCCTCAGTTGTGTCATTCGTGGGACACTGCCCAGGGTCCCTCATTGCTCCCCCAGCCTTCAAGTGGGTTCTTGCTGCACAAATTCAGATGCCACGCTTTAGCTTTGGGGACATTAGTACCCCAGCTCAACCTACAGACAATATCACCTATCTCAGGAGGGAACAAGAAAAATGTCAGACAGGAGATGATTCAATCATGCTTCACACTTATTAGCAGAGCAGCTTTCCTCTGAAATGGACTGAGGAAGAAAGAAGGTAGAGCCTGGCTGGGGAGACTTCTTGAATGAGCTTTAGACAGTTTCCCCATCAAAAGCTAATGAGGGGAACCATAAGCTCCCCAGTTCAATGCACCATATAGATCTTCTCCCTTCCACAGGCTGACAATGGAAGTCAGTAAAGGGAGCCCTCTGCTCAGTCCTTCACATCCCAGCCCATCCTACTCAGCCCACCTTGGGAACAGATGACAATGACAGAATCCCAGAATCATAGAATCCCAGAATCATAGAATCCCAGGTTGGAAGGGATCTCCAGGATCATCTGGTCCAACCTTCCTAGGCAAGAGCCCAGTCCAGACAAGATGGCCCAGCACCCTGTCCAGCTGAGTCCAATGTCATTCCCTCCCCTAGGCAGATTATTCCAAGGGTTGACTGTTCTCATGGGGAAACATTTCCCACTCATGTCCAATTGGAATCTCCCCCAGAGCAACTTGTGTCCATTCCTCCTTGTCCTCTCCTTGGGACTCCTTGTGACAAGGGAGTCTCCATCTTCCGTGTACCCACCCCTAGGTACTAGTACGTGAAGATGAGATCCCCTCTGAGCCTCCTTTGCTCCAGGCTGAACAAACCCAGCTCTCTCAGCCCATCCCCATACAGCTGAGAGAGGCTCCCCAGCCCTTGGGTCACCTTGGTGGCCCTGCTCTGGACCCCTCCAGCCCGCCCACATCTGTTTTGTACAGCAGGGACCAGAACTGCACACAGGATTCCAGGTGGGGCCTGGCCAGCGCTGAGCAGAGTGGGATGATGGCTCCTTTATCCCTGCTGGTGATGCCCTTGTTGATGCCCCCCAGCACCCTGTTGGCCACCTTGGCCACAGCAGCACCCTGATCACTCCTATGGAGATTGCTGGCCACCAGGACCCCCAGGTCCCTTCCCACAGAGCCGCTCTCCAGCCGGGTGAATCCCAGCCTGTGCTGCACTCCTGGACTGTGTTTTCCCAGGTGTAAGACCTTACACTTGTCGGTGTTGAGCTTCATAAGGTTTTTGGTATCCCACTCTTCCAGCCTCTCCAGGTCCAGGAGAAAGGACCTCCAGGACCGACACACAGATACCAGAGTGACAGGTAGAAGCTGCGACCCTGTGGCCAAGCCCTTTGCACATCCCTACAGACCTCACCCTCAGCCCTCCTGCTCAGCACCTTCCTCCCCCCCAGTTTTGTCCCCTAATGCCTGCGTTGATCTGGTCAGGTCGGAGGGACTTGGGCTGCCCACCCCAGCTCTGCAGGAAGAGCTGACACTTACGGGGCCTGGAAGAGGAAGACTCTCCAGTCAGCTGTCTTCAGCTTGAGCACGTTGGACTTCTTGCTGTAGTCAGAGGCTTTTGTGGCTAAGGCGTGGTGCACACGGATGGCATTTTTCAGATCCACTTCAGAGAGGTCTTTGTCAGGTTTATATTCATCCTGTGAAGAGGAACGTTAATTGGATAATGACAACACTAACATTTGTGGGCTACTTTAATGAACCTGCCTGTCTCTCTGTGCTATAATCACAGAGTGCCGAGACCAGGAAAAGCACTGCTTTGTACAGTAAATGCTAGGAGCTGATAATGATAATAATTAACATCTGGCAACTTCTTCCATCATTAAGTTCACTGGGAAGATGTGAAGAAGGAGATGAAAGTTTTAAATGTAATTATCAATAGTTATCTCTAACACGGCACACGCCTGAGGCTTTGGGGGAAGGCGTGAGGCAGGGCCGGGTTTCTGCAGAGCTTCACCCGCAGCGCAGGGCTCGAGCCGGGATGCAGCTCCCGGCCGCCAGCAGGTACCAGCCAGCGCCTGCCTTGGTGCCACCACTTTGTGTGGCAGAGGATCAGGGCCAGGGTTTTGCACCATCCCGGGGAGCCCTGGAACCATTCCTGCAGCCAGAGCACTCCACATGGGTGTGGGGTGTGCTGGGCAGTGGCCAGGCAGAGCATGGCCCACCCGAAGCACGCTCGGTCTCTCGTTAGTACATGTGCACCTTCGGCACAGTCTCTCGCATAATTCATTAGCCTGGCACTGGCAAACTGCAGCAGCATTCCCTGGATTCCTGCTTTACTTTCTCCACTGCGGGACAATTTCACACAAGTAGGGAATGCAGCAATAACTGTATACGCATATATTTTATAAACGGATAGACAATACCCAACATGGGATCCTGAAAGGATGATCTTGGCACAGCCCTTTTTAGGGAAAAAAAGGATTTCAGTCAGTCCTGTGTTTACCACTTGTTTTTCCAGGACGGCTCTCCCAGACACTGGAAGCCACACCCTCTCTCCCACCCTGCACCCTTGCTAGCAGGTCCAGCCAGGTGCTGAGATGGAAGGATGGGCAGATGGACGGATGGACGGACACATGCACACATGGATAAGTGGATGTCAGGAAACCTGTCCCTGGCTAAAACAAGCCACCACCCCGACCGTGTTAGATGCTGTGGGTGTCCCTGCCTTGCCCTGCTGATTACGGTGCAAACCCACAGCACTAATTTGCTCGTTTGTTTTGCTTTCTTGACTGTCCTTGGCTTCAGCACAGGGGCAGCTCTGTCCAATGGTGCTTGTCTATGTCTCCCATCCCTACCTTAGATTTCAAGATAGAGCTTGGTCTGTTCTGCAGATTTGCAAAAAGACAGTTTTTCTTCTGTGTCCTGGTGGCACAAATCCAGCCGTTCAGGGAGAAGCCATGCGACAGTCTCCTGGTTGCTCACCCTGGCCAGCAATGCTGTTCTCTGGTGTAGGGTCAGAAAGGTCTCCCCTCTGTGCTCCTCAGGGCACCATGGACCAGCAGTCCCCAGCCTACAGATGTGGGCCACCCTTGCTCCTGATGGGAAATAAGCTTCTGAAGCCTTTCCTTCCCTCCCTCCATTTTTGAAGCAAACCTCCCAGCCAGGAGAGTGGTTGCCATACTGTGTCACCAGTCTTGTGCAAAGAAATGCCATGGGCCCCAGAGCCCAGAAATGCCTGGCATGGGCGTCTGGCTCACGCAACTGCCTTCTTCCGGGTGCACTCCAAAGAAAAGCCCTGGCTCTCTAGCAGAGGAAGGGGTGCGTGCTGCAGGCACCCTCGTTCAGACGGACTGCGCTGTGAGGCGGTATAGACAACCCTCCCACAGGGGACTTCAGTAGCCAGAGGAATGGGCTGTTAGCCTTCTAACAAAGAAAAACAAATGCTTTGCCTTGTGAGGACCTAACATGTTACCCCACTTGGAGAGGAGTCGCTGCTTGAGTAAGACATTGCTGCTCAGGCCTCATATCTTGTAGAGAGAATTCCAATTCTGGATGGTCTTCTAAGGCTGAAGCTCTTCAGATCTGAATACATCTGACTGCCATGCCCATGATCTCTTATTTCAAGATAAGCTTTCTGAAAATACAGTGCAAATAGCTCGTCTTAATGGCATGTAGCAAGGAGAAACTGCCGTGGCTGCAAACAGGTTTGGCTAATGCAGATCTTCAGCATGACTTGTATCACCATGCCTTTGCTGATGTCAGGCTCACAGGCATCAACGCAGGTGTAAGGAAAAGCTAAATCTTTTTCTAGCACTGGGCCCAGTCGATCATGGCAAGGTTGAATCAAGCAGGTCCTCTCTACCTTCTGCCTCCCTACGGGTGGAAACAGGCAGCGTTCACAGGAGCGCAGGAGCTGGAGGCTCAGCCTTGCACGGGCCGGCTCTGCCGGGAAGCTCATGGTGGTGCCTGTGCCACCGTGGCCATGATGGCGCACAGCTGCCGACACCGGGAGAGCTCGACGCCCTCTCCAGCAGGCACCCTCCACAGACAGCTCTACGCGCTACAATGCCGTGCTTGCGTGGCTGGTGCCATCGCAGCGCCCAGCACTCACACCACAGTGTGGGCCATACCCATATGTGGGCCGTAACCCCATTGCCCTTCAGCAAAGCATGGCAGCTCTGCTCCAAAGCCTCCAGCCGCTCCCCTATGTTTTGCCCCACTCCCTTTTTGAGCTCTGATGTAAGTTTAAGTGTGTGCATAAACTGCTGCTGAGGAAGGGACGTGTCCAAAACCGTACCAGTAACACAGACACTTTCAGTGAAGGGACCCTGGTCTAAATCTCAGAGAAACTGGTTTATACTAAAAGATCAGTGTTATCTTCGGAGGAACTTCAGGCAATGTTTTGTCCATGCTATGGTGCCATGAACCCCACTCTCACTTTTTTCCTGGTGTCATCCTGCCATACATTGCCTGGCAAAGGGGTTATTTGGTATCACAGGGCTATTGGTTTGTTGTCTTATCTGTCCTGCGCTGTTCACACAGGTCACTGGGAAATGGGCCAGGGACGCTGTGCCACACCATTCCGGTCACCCTTGGCCCCCAGCCCTTGAATGGCGACGTGTTTATTTTCCCCTTGCTTCTCCAAGTGTAGGATGGTGGGGTTCAGCAATTCTCAGTGCTGGTTTTGGGGATATCTTCTGCAGGAATTGAGCCCCGGTGTGGACACTTTGTTTTGGAATCCCTCTAAATTACTTTCATTCACTTTCAGCTTTTAATGCTGATGGTTCATGTGCCTCTCCTGCCTGCACAAAGGCTCTGCTTAACATGCACGACCATCCCTTGCCTGGGCTTAGCTGCTGCCATGGCAGCGCTTCACGGTGTCTTTGGTTGACTCTGCCGATGCCAGCCCTCTCCTGCTGCCCACCCCTGCCAGTGAGTGGTGGGAGACCCACAGCTAGTGCAAGCTCCCCAGCTCAAAGCTGGTTTTGTTATGAAAAGGCATCTGTCCCTTGGAACTGTCTCTGTAGGGCAGTGGGGTGAGAGCCCAACGTATTGGCCCTGCTGCCCCCTCCTCTGGACTCAGCACCAGCCCTGAGCAGTGTGGGGGGGTATGGACATGGAGCTACAGACACTTCTCATGCTCTGGCTGGAGAGTGGGCTTTCCTTCAGCCCACATCTACCAGCCTCAACAAACCATTTCATCAGG
Source organism: Gorsachius goisagi (assembly GCA_018403395.1). Classification (NCBI taxonomy): domain Eukaryota; kingdom Metazoa; phylum Chordata; class Aves; order Pelecaniformes; family Ardeidae; genus Gorsachius; species Gorsachius goisagi. The sequence continues at coordinate 5,898 of BOSO01000626.1, read as the reverse complement.
AAAACTGACCGCTGAGCCCGTTTCAGTCTGCTCATGAACTTGGCGCTCCAGGTAGCCCTACCCGGCAAGGGCCTGCCTGCATGGAACAGCACCCATGGCTCAGGGCTGCACCGGGAACTCCTTCAGGGTTGGGGACTGCAAGGGCAGACCCTGTGGGAAGACCTTGCACCCTCTCCAGTACTTCCATATAAAAGCACCTCATGCTTTATAGCTCTCCATCATTCCTCTCAACACCCCTCCGTGCGTAGTGATTAAGGGTTATTATCCCCATTTCACAGAGGTGAAGTAAGTTGCCAAAGGCCATGGAGTGAGTCAGTGCCCAGTGCAGATTAGAGCAGGGGAGAGGTGCACCCTGCTTCCAAGCCTGCATTTCTTCCTCGAGACTGTGCTGCACCCCTTTAGGGGATCAAGCAATCACTTGGGCAGACTATGCTAGAACACGCTAATCCAGCAATTAACACTGGCAAGTCAACGACATGTGACATCTCTACATCAGCAGCTTTATGGCTGCTGCCTGGATTGCTTCTCACTGACTGACTTCTACCTGCCCACCCACCCACTCTTCTGACTATCTTATGTCCTCCTCCCTCTATATCTGGCCATTCCTCCTTTCTGTACATCTGTCTCCTCAGAACCTCCTTCCCCCTCTCTCTCACCCTTATTTCTACTCAGCTTGCTCCCCAGTAGTTTCCTCTTAAACTTACGGGAATTTCCTATTAAAGCCTAGATCCCTGGTTTGATCTGAGTGAAAAGCTGGAAGAGGCTGAACCTGTGCTCCATGGAATCAGGTGGGTCTGGAAGCAGGTACTTTCTTCTTTATCTTCACATCAGAAAATCTTTTTCCCGGTGATTTGTGCTCAAGCCAGGTTCTACCTTATGTTTATCTGCAGGCACCTTCCCCTGAGAGCCTGGGAGGCTGGCACAGCATTTCCTTCCTGCATTGTGCAACTCTCTTGTTCTGCAAACTGCCCTACAGGCAAGGAATTGCACTAAGAATTGACAGGGCAGGTGGATGTTTACCCGCTCTGTTGTGGTGCTGGGAATGTTTGGAAGTGGCAGGGCAAGGACTTTGTCTTCATGGTCTCATCCTTCTGTCCTATCTCTGCAAGCCTGACAGACACTGTCTAAGGCTGAGCCCAGCCCAAGGAACCCTCTGAACAGGACCATGCACAGTCTGGCAGTAGCTTATGACTAAGAAACCCCTCTTTGCCCAAATCCTTTGCCCAAACATTCCTCAAGTTAATTTTTGGTTTTGTTCCAAACGCTACTTCCTTGGAGCACCCTTGGCAACTCCGGTCCCTCCTGCTAACTACACATCAGTCACGGCTGTTATTTATCAGACGCTTCCATAACTTAGACAAACCTCAGGTGCTTTGCTTCTTTGGTCCTTGCCCATAAAGGAAGCCCTCAGTCTCTTAACCATTTGCTCCTGAAGGTCATCTGGAGAGGAACACTGGTCTTCTAACTGCCACATCAATTTTGTCCTCACTCTCTTTTTAAATTCTACATGCCTAGTACTAACAAAATGAACTGCATTAATGTAACTGTCTGGGTGGTTACTGCTGCCAGCTTTGTAGAGCAAAGAAAACCCAACCTCTCTGCCCCATCAGCAGCAATGACACTTGGTGCTGGCTTCACAGCTCCTTCTAGTGCTGGCCAAGCAGTCAGGAAAATCTTCTTGATTTTGGTCTGGCAAACTGGATTTTGGTCCAGCATGGGAAGAAAATTCTGTCCTGAAAGTGTATTTCATTCCAAACAGACAGGCTCATCCCACGAGATGCCCTAAAGTCCTTGGTGAAAATTTCACTTAGATCCAAATGGTTCCTGTGATTTTGATGAAATTGTGGGGTTTTTTCCATACAAAAACTATCATAAAATTAAATGTTGATGGTAGCTCTGTACAACTTAAATCCTCATGCATCACCCATGACCAGCAGGAGGACCTCTTTGGTGGACTCCATGTGGAGACTTGCAACGAGAGAAGAGACTGCAGTGTAGGAAGAGTGCCGCTGCCTTGCAGAATGCTGCACTTAGAGGGCTCTCCTTTATGCTGCAGCTTCCCTCAGTGGCAGGGCAGAGTAGCAAGGGTGTAAATACACCACTTGGCTAAGGGCAACCCTCACTGTAAATTATGATCGGCTGCCAAATTTCTGTCAGCGTTGTGACATGCGCCATAGGATCTGGCAAAACATAAGAATCATTGGGGTGTGCTATGAGCTCTGAGTCATAATTCCGTGCTGCCCTGAGGATCTTTCTGCCTTTCTTATATAATCCAGTGTTTGTTTACTCCCATTGCTTTGGAGATAATGCTGCAATACATAAGAACATCTGCCCACAGGGAGTGCTGTTCCAGCAAGGTGAGTTCAATGGGTTACGGTGCAGCGTGTGCTGCTAAGGTAGTTCAGACCTAGTTCAGTGGGTGATGTCGTTTGCATGATGAATGGACATTTGGCATCCCTGGCTGGCTCACACTGACGTTCAGGTGAGCCCTTATCCAGGCTCCTTGGGTTTTCCCACAGAAAAGACTATCCATGGAAAACCTCCTAGCATCCAAGGGTCTTGAAAGGCAGAGATCTAGGTGTTACAGCACGAAGAGAAGCTCTTCCATGGTGACTTTTCTTCCCATGAGGACCTGGATTTATACTTGTGTTGACTAGAGGTGGCTACAGAACGAACAGAGATGAAGAGAGGCAGAAAGTGTGACTTGGCAACCCATGTCAGGACCCAGCTCAGAAAGGTCCTGAAGAAGAAGACAAACTTTAAGCATGGTCCGTACGAGACTCAGTGAAGCTGCTCATAATCAGATCTATTCCAGAAAATCAAACAACAGGCAGGACAACACTGGTCTGATGCTCCATGGCTTCAACTTCCTATCACATGTGTCTCCAACATCCTACTTCACCTACTCCATATCATCTGTTTGTTCATCCTCCCCAACAGCTCCTACTTGCTGGGACACTTGTGCAGAAAGCTTGCCTCTGTTCCCTCTTTCATACTTCTTCCTGTATGGCCCCTTTTGAGGCTGTGAATAGTGCCCTTGGCATGAACATCACCACCAAAGGTGATGGCATCCTCCAGTTCTGTACGCTGGTCTCTGGAGGACCTCTGCAGATGTCCATGCATGCATTAGGACATAGATTCACCCCTACTTGCATCTATGGGTCTTCCTGCTTAGGACAGCATGACTGCTTTGGAGACAGCACGAAACAGCAAACATCCACTACAGTTACCTTTTGCAAATAAAGGACGGTGCCTTTAAGCACAGCATAAAATTTCTTCCAACCTCTTCTTCCTCTGGGAGCTAAAAAAGGAAGAACATTTAATTATACACGTCTGCTTCTGCCAGCGCTGCTCGACCTTCACATTTCCGGCAAAACCAACCCTTCTCCTGACCCACCAGAGGCTCGCACTGATGCCCAGACCATTGCTAATGAGTGGCTTGTCTGCAGGGACATGTGTTTGAGAGACATGGGCTGGGAGATGCGGCCTCCCAGCAGGAACACAAACAAGTCAAAACCAGAGGTGAGCTGGTACCAGTGGACACGTGCAGGAAGTCTCTGCTCCTCCAAACCCAGGTTCATGTTCCTTGGACTAAATGGTCTAAATCACCACAAGCAGCTGATCTTCCAGGCATGGGCTATTAAGAGAGTGCTGGAAGCAAGGGAGGCCTTTGGTGGTAAACTCTGCTCAAGACTTTTCATCAGCTGCCATGACTGGGCCAATCATACCAGTTAGCAAAAGGGGCTACCCAAGGTCTCAGTAATCTCTGCTCTTTGGCAGTTCCCAGATATATTTTCCTTGACCTTTCCTGTAATCCGATATGCTGACAGCAGAGCTACGAGGCATCTTGTTGCCCAGCCAGCACACGGCAGAATATGGACAGGAAGAAAGCTTCAAAGACCAGACTGTCCCCAAGGTCAGGGCTGGGGCTGACAACTGCTGTGGAACCAGCCTTGCCCCACTGCTCAGAGTGGGGGATTCAGGATTATGCCCATGAACAGGATGGAAGACCAGGTCTGTCTGTGTGGGACAGGCACTGTTAGGTTCCTCGGCAGTGAGAAGGGAAGACTGAGGCCTCCTGAAAACATTCACGTCTACAAATGCCTCAAAGCACCCTCCTTTCCCTGTGCCCTGGCACTCATGGATCTGGGGAGCTCTCTTGTGTTCCCTGGGACATGATGAGGCAATGCCTCCATCAGGAGAGCCAGGGAAAAGGCTCGGGCATGGCTCTGGTACTGCCTGGGCACATCCACCTGCCTCCTCCTGTCCTGTTAACACGTACTTCTCTTGCCATCCATGTCTGCGTGGGTTTTACGCGTGAGGACACCGTGTTTGTAGGTGACTGCATTCAGCGCTTGGGGGATGTCCAGGAAGGGGTTGCTGCTGTCAACAATCCTCGTCACTTTCTTTGCACTGGCTCCGAATTTGTCATCTACCAGCTCCGAGAGTGATTTTCTCAACTCGTCCTCATCACTTGGAAACAAAGTCAGAGAAGAGATTGAGTGGAGGACACACGGGCTGGGTCACAGCGTGCCCTATCTGCTTTGCTTTTAAAGAAAGTTATTTATCACAAGACCAGTCAGAGAAAGAAAACAAAAGGCGATGCAGGGACTGTAACGCGCAGAGCGTGCCCGTGGTGGTGAACTGGGCATAGCTGTGAGGAGCATGGGTGGCAGGTAACTGGCCCAGTGGTCCCACTCTGAGGTTACTGAAAACAGGCATGGGAACGGGTGCTTGTCTGAACACCAGATCATCAGACACAACACTGCTGACAACTACAAGCATTTCACGGGGAGGGTCTCCAATTCTGTGCCCTAAAATCAGAGCTTAAGGAGTCCTTTGCTGAAGCCCAGGTATCACCAGGGCTTTCTCAACCTCTGAGAGGCAGCTCCCAGGGCTTCCTAGATACTGAAGGAGCTTGAGGAATGTCCTTTGCGTCTCCGAGGAACAAAATCTCTGCAGACATTAGGGAGATGGACCACAAACCCTGGAACAGGTTATACATCAGCTCCCCATTTGTGTCCTCAGGGTGGGCCAGCAGAGAGCCAGAAAAGGTGGTCATTTCCATAAGAACTATTTCTCCTCGCAGATGTCCCCATCCTCAACCCTGGACAGCAAGGGCTGAGCAGCTTAGGGAAGAGTCCACTGACTCCACCAAGCCTGCCTATTCCTATTTGGAGTAAAACCTCCTCCGATGCATACAAACCAGGACTCGTGTGGGAAGTTGTATTTCCCAGTGTCCCTGGGACAGTAAGGAGGGAGCAGAAACAGGGAACTTCTGCCCTGTGTGATACATGTCGATATCTAAATTGCTGCAGATTAGGTTGGGATGAAACCTCAGCTGAGGGGTGACCCAGAGATGAATCCAGTAGCTGGGATGTGAGCAGTTAAACACCACATTTCCCCACCTGGGGCAAGTCAGTGGCCAAAGCATCAGACACCCCTTGGAAGGGAAGGATGATTTCTCAGCCCTCGGCACCCATCAGGGCATAGGCAGAGGCCAGACACTGCGCCTGGGTGGGGAGCCAGTGGGGCTCAGCCTCCAAGCTGCACCAGAGGGACCCTTCTGAGCTCCTGCTTGCTGCCGACCCCAGGTGGGCTGGGTGGGTATAGGCATTTCATGTCCTGGGGTGGACACGGACAGGAGGCAGAGGCAAGCAGGAAAAGCGTTCAGTTTTGGGCCCCTCACTGCAAGAAAGACATTGCGTTGCTGGAGCAAGTCCAGAGGAGAGCAACGGAGCTGGGGAGGGGTCTGGAGCCCCAGGCTGCTGGGGAGCGGCTGGGGGGGCTGAGGGTGTTCAGCCTGGAGCAGAGGAGGCTGAGGGGAGCCCTTATCGCTCCCTACAACTGCCTGAGAGGAGGGGGGAGCCAGGGGGGTCGGGCTCTGCTCCCAGGGAA
>BOSO01000625.1:26401-42440 GCA_018403395.1 Gorsachius goisagi | reverse complement strand
AAAGAAGGATAGATGAGGTGCTGAGGGCCAGGGTTTGGGGGTGGGATGGCAGGGTTGGGTTAAAGGATGGACTCGATGATCTTAAAGGGCTTTTCCAACCTCAACGATTCTATGATTCTATGATGCGCTCCGAAAACCACTTCTGCTTTCCCAAGTCTTAGTCGACGTGGTGTGGTGAGTTCATTTTTAACCCAAGCGGCGTGGAAGCAGGTGACCTGCAGCAATCCTCGGGCTTTCCTTCCCAATCTTCTTTCAGAAAGTGAGATTTAGGTTCTGCGGGGGGGGTGAGATTTCAGTGCTGCTGCCATCCAGCCATCCACGAGAGGGTTTTATCTCCAGCGCTTGCACCGGTCCTCGCCGGGTCTGGGCTTCCACAGCCTGACCATATTTCACGGGGAAGGGGACAACTCTGCTGCCAGGAGGGCCCCGAAGCGGCAGCACCGTCCTGCTGCCCAGAACCTCCCCAGGGCCCTTCCAAAACCCCACATCTCCAGGTGTTTTTCCAAGTCTCCCTGGCATTCAGAGTTAAAAAAGACAGACTGTTAAAACGGTGTGAGGTGCTGACACTGGACCAAACCCTTCACCTAAGGGCTGACGCCTTTTACCCCGGCTAGAGGTGAGAATTATTTAAAGCTTTCTCACAGCTCCCCAAGGTCCCATCCGTGCAGATTACGGGCGACACCGCAGTGACAGCGGCAGCAGGATGAAAGCAGACAGCAATACGGCTGCCGGCCACGTGCTTTTATTTATTTTTAACCATCGTGCCCATTTCACCTGGGCGACACAGACACAAACTGCGCTTTGAGATAAGGAGGCGATACCAGCCGCCGGTGGCTGCTTCAGTGCTGTCTCTTTTTTTCCCCCCCCCCCCCCCGCTCACGTTGCATGGATCAGCTTTTAATAAACCAGATCAATGATTCTCCAGTCAGCAGAGATGACTCGCATTTAACACGAATTAAAAGCCCCAGAGGATGCATCACGTGCCGCAGGAGCCCGACGGCCACGGTTCTGCACCCTGCTCACACGAGCAAAAAAGCACGAAGCGCTTTGAGCTGGTTAAAAATACCAGGCACCTTCCTAAACAAATGACTGAGTAAGGACTCAAGAAACCACATCGCAAAGTACATTCCCCAAGAACACCTCGGCTGGCGGGCAACGGTAAAGCATTCGCCTTTAAATTCGCTGCGCTTAAACAATAATCAAAAATCAGGTGCCCGCTGAGTCTCGGAGGTCTCCGAATAATCTGGCACACCAGCTCCGTGTTTGCTCGGTAGGAAGGAGGACGGTATTTTTACTTAAGACCAGGGATTTCTGCTGAATAGCGATAAGCTACCTATTTACTTTGAAGCCTCTACGCCAGACTAAGCTATTTAGTACAGAGAGGGAAAAAAAAAAAAAAAACAAACCCACCCCTGAACAGTGACTGCCAATCTGAGATATGTTAAATTCAATATTTAAAGAAAAGATACACCGCACAATTTAATAAAATAAAGCGACAAGACTAAAACTTCAATATATACCCAGACCTAAAAGTTATACTTGGTTACACGCAAGCCTCAGACAAGAGTTTTTTTCCCCATTTCCCGTTCATTACACACGGCAAAAAACTATTTAGGCTGCTCATTACAATGTAATAGAACAGAAAACCCAAAGTACTCAGGAATTGTTTTCAATAACTGCGGAAAATTCTTTTCGATATTTGTAATGACATCAACATTTCAGATCCTTTGCCAACGCTTACTTATGCCTCGAAATGTGGTATTTATGAACCATCTCATTTCCTGACGGCTCCGCGTTTCCCAAACACGTTTTACCTGCGTCCTCAACCCGCTGGCGTTGGCTCCTTGGACTTAATTCCCATCATCTGCTTCATTCTGCACTTGCTTCCCCACTACGCATGCAAACTAGCGCTGTTCTGCAAAACACTGGACCTGGAGGGCTTTGCATTGAGGAGAAGCATTAAAAATATTCTGGCGATACATAGAATTTATCAGAAGGCTAACCTAGGCCAGCCGGGTTCCTAATGTTTTATTTCGGCTCGATTTGCACCCAAGCCTGCATTCCGTTAGTATTTTGACACACAGCGCCTCGTCGAGACGGCGTGTTTCCTCCATGAAGGGCTAGGGAATGACCAGGCTGTGCAAACGGAAACGAATGGATCTGCCACAACCAAATCCGGGTTCCCAGCCTCTCCGCCGGCTCTTGGGCACAGATTTACCACCTAATCCTCACTGCTTCCAGTGCTCCATCTGTGGGCGATTAGACAGAGAGGATCTAAAATACAAAGGGAAGAAGCCGTATCCAGCAGCTTATCCTGCAGTTTCCCAGTCCAATTAAAGCCCAATACGGTTTTATTTGTGCCAACACATCGACTATTCAGCACCAGCAAAGACTGTGGCTATAGAACAGTTAATTCAAAAAGCCAAAGGACTTTCCTACGGCTACCAATGTTCCCATCAGAAACTGAGCTGTGCATATCATTTCAGCATCGGGCACGCTCGGTGCTGGTATCCACACAATTTGCAAGGTTTTCGAAGGGGTTTTACTGCTGCCTTGAGCCAGGCAGGGAGTCCCTTACCCCATTCACCCACCAGACAGTTGTCTTCTCCCACCCTGCAGACAGACAGACGTTTCTCTGCACGCAAGACAGTTAACCACAAGTTAGAGCAAACTATTGCCCCGTGCAAGAGCAGGATTTTAGTGACGGTCATGCAGTCAGGACTGTTTTACGATCTAAAATTGGAAAAAAACCCCCTGTAAAATTGGAAAAAAACTCGCACGCTTTATTGCAATGAAGTGGAAAAGTTGCTTTAAGACTCGAGTAGGCCCTGGATAACCCAGTCTAAGCCCAGCTTTCAACAGGAGGTGGGGCTAGATGATCTCCAGATGTCCCCTGCGACCTCGACTTCTCTATGAATCCACAGTAGGACGCACAAATCCAAGAAGGCACCTCCATATAGTCCACAGAAAACACAAGATCCGTTCACGTTGGCCCTACAAAGCAAGCGCCAGTCTTCTTTCTCAACTCCTGCACATGCCGCACGCTTGGAGAAGCATTCATCAGCAAGCATTAACTTTAAAAAAAAAATCTAGTATAGCTCAAAGAGTAATTGCATTCTAAACCAGAGAGAATATTTTTTTTCCCCCTCCAAGATGCCAGGAGGGCGTTCCCTTGGCCTACACTGCAACGATGGGTTTGCCCCTATTTCTTTGCAGGACTGCTCATCCCGTAGGCATTCGGCCCGGTCCCCACCACTGCAAAGGCTCTCAGGCACCAAAGAGACTATCAAGGTGCCCTTGCTTTTCTAGTAACTCTAGTATAGAATATCACTACAAAACTTTGCAGATTAAGTTGCTTGTATATCCTACTTTTATGCCGTATCAGGAAAACCAGTTACCAGGGGCTGCTGCTGTAATTATGAGCCCATTTATTGTACAGTCTAATAAATCTAACTTGCTTTCCAGATGGATTAAGCTATTAAACCCCTCACTAACGGCACAAACAATAACTCCAAAATCTAGCTGCTGCTTACAGAGGCATTCCACTGCCTCCTTCCAAGCTATCAAGTATGATATTGTTACTATGCAGGCTAATGAAGCAAAAGATGAAACCATTTCATCAGTCTCCCTTACATTTAGGCTTAGAAAGCAACGCCCGAGCAAGTCTCAAGGCAACAGCATTAAGGGCTGCAAAAAGACAATGTAGAACACATCATTCCAACTCTTTGTCTTCATAAAGTAAAAACACAACAACAAACCAAACCGGGGAAGCCCCTTCCTTACCCCTTTTTCCCTACAGTGCTGTTTGGTGTTGTGTGATGAGCAGACCATCAGGAAAGGTCTCGCTGGGGGGTTAATCATTCAGAGCAAACAGAAAACATCTAAACAAGGTGACTGCAGGCAGCATTTGCTGCTTTGTGGACGTAGATACGTCATCTAATCCAACCCACCGTGCAGCCTGGCTGGCAAGAACAAGCAATCGGATCGCTTCGTTCCTCTGGATCATTAGTAACTTCCTCCTAACGAGGCAGCCGACCACAGCCCTGAAGAAGATAAAAAGCAGATTTCACATCAAGAAAGTAAGCGTCCTTCCTTGCGCTCTGACCTAGAAAGGTGGGACTAGATGATCCTTGAGGTCCCTTCCAACCTGGGATTCTGGGATTCCTCCCTCCTCGCTCTCGCCAAGCTCCCGTAGTAGCTGGCAGGTCCCCAGGAGCTGGGTGGGCACCCAGGGGAGATGCTTCACACCACACCCCCCCCCCATCCAAGAAGGCTAACAGCAGCACCAGGGAGGAGCCCAGCAATCCAGCTCGCACACGAAGCCTTCAGACGACTCGAACCCTCAGCTGCAATGAGTGCAAGCCACCTGAAAGGTTCCTAAGAGCGTAATTTGTCCAGTTATTTACATTAATAAGCCACATGGTTCTACCCAAGTGAAATACCTTGATTAACACCATTTTTGTCCTTAAAACCAGCCTCCGCGCTGTCTCTGCTACCAGCTTCTCCAGTCCTGCAGTCTCCGTACAGGTCACATTTAATCATCGGCGCTGGCAACTATTACAATATCGTGTCAGGTCCTATTTGTTACTGCCTTATCAAAAAAGAGAAGCATTTTATACTGATGATGGAGAGCGGCAAAATTTTAAATGAATATAAATCCCCATCCCCCCTCCGCTCTGGCAGCAGCTCTCTCACATACGAGTGTTGTGGAAGTGCGGGGACCTGCTCCACGGTTTTCACTATTTGCCTCCCCCAAAATATAAACATTTGAGCTCAGAAGTCATATAGATAATATATATACATAATATACAGAATATATAGCCCAACATTCCTTTAACTGCTTATTGGAATGAGCGTGATACATTTAACAGCTGCAATTACAGCTGCGATCCTCACAACACATCATATCCCCAAACACCCACGTACCCTGTTACGCAGAATAATTGTGAAAACGTGCAAAGATCTAAAGAACACGCATGGCTGTCTCTACTGGACCAATACACTTATTTTTTATTCTAAGACACCTTTGCTGACGGAGAGCCTGCAGTACCTGCCAGCTGGTTAAATTGTGATAACTTTTATCTTAAAGGTGGGAAGGTATTTTATGTTTAAGCCACGGTCAGGAATAGTCAAGTTGTAAGGAAAAATAAAAGATAATGCATTTAAGCAGTAACACAGCACACGCTGTCTGAGCAGATGGATAACATTCAGCCGGGTACTGAGCCAAAGGTGGGGGTGTCCCAGTATACGGTGCCATGGGGACGGAGGGGACAGGAGCGCCCGGCTGAGGTCTCTGCCACCCCAGCCGCACGGCTGGCTGGAAACTCATCCCTGGGATCTGAGCTTTCTCCTGGAGGCCAGCGTGTAAAGCCAAATTCCTTTAATGCAAGGGCTGATCCAGTACAGCGGCAGTAATTTAAATTTTGATCGTGCCACTGGAGAGAGGATAAGCCACATAACTCATGGTCTATTTAGCCCTAGAAAGTCAGAACACATCTACTCTGGAAATCCCTTCCTGCAGCTCAGCGTTACGCACGCACGTCTTTAAGGTTGGCAAGGCCAAAAACCCAGAGGTTTCCCCTCCTGCTTCCCTTTTCACGGCGTGGTGAACAGCTATCAAACCTACACCCCCGGAGCAAAGTTTGGAGGGTCTTCTAGAGAAGAAAAAAAACCCAACCTGCTTTTCAAGCCACAGATACAGGATTTCCCACCTAACCCTAGGCTGGATTTATAAATCATTTAAGGTGCGTTTAAGGTGCACAGACCACAACACCACGGGACAAATCACCTGGCCGTGCATAGAATCATAGAATCGCTGTGGTTGGAAAAGCCCTTTAAGATCAGCGAGTCCAACCTTTAACCTAACCCTGCCATCCCACCCCCAAACCCTGTCCCTAAGCACCTCATCCATCCTTCTTCTAAATACCTCCAGGGATGAAGACTCCACCACCTCCCTGGGAGTTGGTCGTGTACCTTAGCATGCCTATGGCTTACAGCAACGGAAAGTAAATAACAGCGTCAACTCTTTGCTTCACAAAGCAGATTTAATGAAACAAAAAAGCCACCTCTCTTTTCACCCAGCCCGGTATCATTGCCAGCTTCAGGACGAGCTTTGCACGTCCCACGCAGCTACCCTGACCCAGCGGCGGGGGGCTCCGGCTCACTGCGTACCTATCTCTATGGAAAACGTACATTGGCTGAACTGAAATGCAAAGCCTGAAGCTTTTTTGGAAACGAGAGGGCAACATCAAAAACCCCCTCCCTGCCAGACCCGAGGAGCTGCCAGGCTGCCGGCGCAGAGCACGGCTTCTGCTGCTTTCACCAGCCGGTGGTTTTTTTTTTTTTCCTGGGAATTAATGGAAAGCGAACACATACCCTAGGATCAAAATGAGATTTTTTTCACTATCACTTTACATTTTCCTGGCTTATCAGACCTGCTCAAAAGTTGTCTCACGCAGTTAGGTATATGTTAGCAACCACATTCTGCAGCTGAAATCCTTCACCACGCGACAGGACGCCGTCACCCAGGCGTGAGAGCGAGCCAGCTCGCAGCTGAGCTCCGTCTCCTTCGCTTTCCCAACAAATTGGGAAGTGACGGCTGCAAGCACCCAGCAGCCCAAGCAGCACCAGCTTCCTTCATTTGGAATGAAGGTGTTTACCTGGTTTGCTCTCCGCATAGGGCTCTGGGAGACCTTTTACACGGACAAAAAAGGAAAAGCTTTTCCCCCGGCGCCAACAGAGAATCACAGAATCGCTTTGGTTGGAACAGCCCTTTAAGATCATTGAGTCCAACCTTTAACCTAACCCTGCCATCCCACCCCCAAACCCTGTCCCTAAGCAAGCAGAAAGGCAGCAGAGCTCAGCAGCCCTGCCTGCGCCCTACCTGTTGATGCTTCTTGCTGCCCAGAATCATAGAATCATAGAAGGTTTTGGGTTGGAAGGGACCCCTAGAGGTCATCTAGTCCAACCCCCCTGCAGTGAGCAGGGACACCATTAACTAGATCAGGTTGCTCAGAGCCCCAAGTTCACTTTGTGCTTTTCATCCCTTCCCTACAAGGTTCCCTCTAGGAGTTTCCCCTAAAAATAAAATCCTGATTATTTAGAACACCATTGTTTTCCTCCTGCCCAATAGGCAACGTGTGGTTTTAGTGGGAAAGACGGCGTTTTCTTTCCCGACGGGGTTTCACAGCCGGGAGCAGAGAGGACAGAGATGCAGGCGCTTCTGCTGCCAACTCATTACAACGCCGACAAGAATTCAATACAAAGCGTGCTCCAAATTACAACTTGGACAGCTGGCAAGTATCTGGCGTGCCTGCTCCTAGGCAGCCTTCAAATAAAAAATAGAAGAACCCTCCTAGTCTGAGCACCGCCACCGGTTCAAAGGCGCGGGCACGAGGGCTTCGGAGAGCACGCACACCTCGCCCTAAAAATTACGCCCAGTTCCTATGCAGCAGATGAACTTCTGATGGCATGGTCCAACATCTCCACGCCGGCAGGTTTTTGTTTGGCAGCCGCATTCCTGAAGTTCATCACGACGCATCTTCCAGCGCCACCGCAGTAAACGCATCAGCAGCTCCCTCCTGTGCTGCTCCCCGAGAGTTCAAATCTTGAGGATGCCCCAAACCCCCCCCGCTTTTGGTTGACTGATATCTACAGTATTGGCACGAACCGTTCCCAACTGCACTCTTACCTGTTTCGGATGGCACAGCTGCACTGACTTTTGCTTTCACTACGCGAAAAGCAGAGGTTAAGGAAGCAACACCGCTTACAGCAGAGAAACAAATAAAATCTATTTTAAGTTAGAGGAACTGGCTAAAAATGCCTCGTTTTTCTAGCTTAGCAAACCCTGGCACTCTGTACAGGTGGTTCTCCGGGAAGGAGCTACCGATGGCGGTTACTCAGTTGCGGAATTAAAGATTTCAGTGAAATTTTGCTGCTTTCTCTAAATACTCCTAAAGAGAATGACTTGGGCAACAAAAAGCAACTTAAAAACTTTATTAAAAGGGATTTTGCCAGGAAGTGTTGAAGCTTTGATTAGAATTGCTTTCATGGGTATTTTCTCATAGTGTTCACTTAGAAAAAAACCCCACTGGAAATACTTTTCCTCAAAGTGCATCACGTAACCCATTAGCAGCGGCTGAACCTCAGTGTTGGCAAACACAAGGGAAGCAGCAACATAAAGCATAAAGTTTTCCATCCATCCTGATTTCAACAACAAATAGGGAGGGCAGAGAGCTTGGCGATGGCCACCTTTGGGTTTTACAGCCTGGCTTAGACACAGCCCGGCTTAGACGCAGCCCGGCTGCGCAAGCCATCAGGGACGGTCCCCAGGAACGACTGATGCTAAAATAAAGCAGTGCCTGTGCACACCCTGCTTCTGAAATATCACTTTCTAAGGATCCATACCTGAAAATATACGCACCAGGTAACGGTGTCCAAGCCGTAGGTACCGAGGAGCAAGCACCCAGCAGCGGGGTCTCCCATCCAGGAGCCACCTATTTCTGGGGAGAGGTGCCGTGTTGCCTTCTCCCAGCCCTCCAAATCAAGCTCTGTCTGGCACTTCATTCTCCAAATAACAGTCTGCCCCAGCAGAGTTTATGTTTAGACTCTGGCATTAACCCTGGCAAATGTGTTTGGAAGCCTTCTGTTTCTAGATTTTGTTCATATTGAGCATGCCAGAGATTACTCGGAGGCAGCGGTACTGGGGAGACCAAGATAACGTACAAATCCTTTTTTTATTGAAATTCCCCACAAAGCCTGAGCTAGATTTGCATCAGGCACAACAGTAACTTTAATTCTGTGGTTTTGAATACAGCCCATGAATGCATACAGGCATGTAATAAGGCATTAGATAGAGATATCCTTTTATTTTACCTTTTTTCATCCTACTTTTCAGCTCCTCAGAAGAGCTGATGAAAGAGGAGGGCAGAATAAAATTAGAAGGGATATAAAAACATGCTGAAAGCTACTTGATAGCAAACTGCTTTGGCCATGAATTATTCTGTGTAACTATGACAGTGAATTATTTATTTTTAAGTACAGGAGGTGATTACTATTAAACATCCAATAAACCAAAAAAAAAAAAAATTCCTCGTAAAAGGAAAGGTCAGAATGACTGCTGAGAAGAGATAAAACATTTTCAGAGAAGACTTCTCTCTTCGGGAAGAGACACAGGTCAGTAAAGTGCAAAGAACTGTTGCGTGGGGAGAGACGGAATATTCTCGTCCAGGGCTCTTGTGTTCTGCTGATTTCCGAGATTCCTTCGGTTCTTCGCTTCCCACAAAACTGGGATCCACACCTACAATTATTATAGACCTGTATGTCCAACCCAGAACCTAGCACAGGCTTGGCAGGATTTGTAGCTTTAAAATCCTAGCAAACAAAATATCATTCCAAGTTGAGCAGTCAAGACAGCTTTTCTTTGTAAGAAATAGAATTGCAAAATCATCAGACTTGTTACTGGGGGGGCAACCAGAGCCGCAGCGCAGGATCAGAGATCGAACGCTGGGGAACACCACGTGCCTATCTATTCTCCAGCTCTATTCGGGACGGCCACGTCTAAGTTTAAATATGTTTGCCAGTTGGAGCAAACAACGGACTTCGTTCTTAAAGACAGCAGGAAATACCAGACATTACAATTCTACTGTAGTGCCAAAGTCTTCATTTTTCTGATTTTTTTTACGCCTATCCCCGCTCGAAAAATAAATTCATGTTTTACAAGCATTCCACCCCAATATTTTTAGCGTCAGGATCTCAGTTCTCCTAGCACCTACAGACAGGAGTATTGCATCCATTAGTTAAACCTGGGCTTTTTAAACCAAACACAACCAAGCCTACAAAGCAACTCCATCCCACCAGGAGCAAGTCTCAACAGGGTGTGTTACCGGACCAAGAGCAGCAACACCGCGTTGCACCAAAGCAGATTAACACTGGAGATCAACAGCTAAAGGATCGAGTGGATGGGCCCAGAGCATCGCTGGTGGGATCTTCCTGCTCTTGTTCAGTGTTTTCTAGAAACAGTGATTATTGTTTCCATCACCAAGTCAATCTGCAAAGCTAGGAAAGCCTTGCAAGTATGGAAAACAGGATGCTTAATAAACTAAGAAAGCAGTCTGGAAAAGAAAAATTCAACAAATGCAAGTTATTCAGGCAGGACTAACCAAGCGTGCAATGAGAAGACAAAAAAAAAAATAATTCTTCAAATTTCAAAGAAAAATTCCTTCCCCAAAAGGGCTGTCAAGCACTGGAAGGGGCTGCCCAGGGAAGGGGTTGAGTCCCCATCCCTGGAGGGATTTAAAAGACGAGGAGCTTAGAGACATGGTTTAGTGGTGGACAGGTACGGTTGGGCTCGATGATCTTAAAGGTCTTTTCCACCCAAACGATTCTATAACTCCAAGACAGAAGTTGCCCCACTCAACAGCATGGCTTTGGGGTTTGTCTTGGTTTTTTTGAAGTACCTAGAAGTTACACTGCAGTGCAAATTGAACTCCAGCAGGCTGTTGTCAAAAAAAAAAAACCCCAAAAAAACCCCAAAAACCAAACCAACACACAACAGGATGGGTATACACGTGGGAAGGGTTTGCAGGCTGCAGGACATGAAGCGACCCTCCTGCTCAGCTCAGCATTTTTGCAGATGTAGCCAGAATGCTTTGGGTACCACTCCGGAAGGATGCAGATGATGTGGAGCGCAGCAGCGGGGACAGATCCACGCCGCCGTTTTGTGAAGGCTCTTCCAGGCCAGGTCTCATCCACCCCACATCTCTACACACACACACACGGTCTCTGCTCCAGCACTTGAATATCAAACCCAGTTGTTACAATCAAAGCTGTTCAGTTGGTTTTGGATTTTGATGGAATATTTATGTCATTTCCTGGAGCAGTTGATTTAATTGCATCCCGGTCTAATGGGATTTCAGCGAGTTTAAGTGGTTTGTCCTTAGGAGAGGCAGCCTCACAGAAATGTATCCACGCCTGCCTTACAGAAACTCCTTTCTTCATGTCATTCACTAGGAAAGAGCTGATAATTGTACTTTAAGAAGAAAAAAAAAAATTATTTCACTGTGCTTTACAACATTTAGAAGCAGTTAATGGAGGAGATGTTACAATAAAGCCTCTATTCCGTTGGCCTAACAGCTTAAAGTGGAAGCTTGTAAAGTTGCTTTCTGTACTGTGGCAAAAATAGGTCCGCGTACATTCTGGTGGCTACGCAGTTTGTGCTTTCAAATTTAGGTTAACTCACACTTAACCCAGGAAAAAAAGTCCTAACAATCAATTAAACTCTCAAACTCCCTTCCAAAGTCAGTTTCCCTTCTCTAGCTCAACCTCAAGACACGGTAATGCAATCCCAAAAAAGAAAAGAGCCTCAGCCTTTCAAGAAAAAAGAAGAAAAAAGTTTGACTTCACATGGATATTCTGGCACATATGAGATGGAAGCGAGCAAGCAGCTCCCAAAGTGTCAAATATTATCTACTGGTCTGTCTCTGGACATCAAGCATCTTCTGACTTGCCTTGCTCCTGGCTCCCATGTACCCATCTCTTGCTTTTGTGGGAGCACAACACAGGGTCTGATTTCGCTGCCTCCTGTCACCTTCTCCGAATTAGGAAAGGGACTGCTCCACTTCTGCTGGGATGAGGTGGGTTTGCATTTTTGCTCCCCCCGGCGGCTGCCCCTCAGGGGGTCCTGGAGAGCCTTGCAAAGAGGGGGCTGATGGTTTCGTCTCTGTGCGGAGCAAGGCCACCCAGCAGCACGCCGAGAGCCCTCCGGGGGGATCCACGCACCAGCCGCGATCCCTCGGAGGGGACTGGAGGGAGAGCTGCACCAAACAGCTCCTCCCAGGCTAGAAAAATAGATGAAATCCCTCCAGACTCCCTGGATTCACAACAGCTGCAGAAGATGAGCCTTGCGTCATTGCCATTTGGATAGAAAAGGCTTTTGATAACACTCATGGGCAGCTCTCTGCCTGCCTGCAAAATCCTCGGCGTGCTACGGAAGATGAGTATCATCTCAACGAGGCTTGCACCGACCCCCCCATCTCTGGTCCAGCATGCGTTACGGTGAAGTCACAGCAATAAAACTAGTTCTTAAACCTCAAAAATCATGAACTTAACACAAATACCCCGACTACACAACAGTTCTTCCTTCTGAAACTCTGTCCTCCAGTAGCCTTTGTCACTAAGACTCCTCCCCAATAACTAGGGGGACTGAAGATGCCTTGACTGCAGTTTCTTATATTCAGGAAAGAAAAGAATTTACAAAGAGACAACGCTCGGCTCCAAATGCGGATTTACAGTCAATGTTAATCCAGAGGGAGTCTCTAACGATCTTCGTTGGCTCCACTTCTCAGGATAGATTTTAGCTGTTCTTCCTGCTGCAATACAGCAAATTATAATCTTAAAACAGGATACCGGCTGTTCTTTAAGAAGTGGCACTCAAATTTCTCCAACCTGTAAATAACGAGCAACCCACAGACTAGAAAGCTGCAGCCCGAATTTATTGCTCTTGACAACATAAACCTTTTTGCTTTTCTTCTTGGGATCAATCTCATGCAAAAAAAACCCCTTGTGTCAACTGCAGTGTCCAGCAATATCATTGAACAAAAGACACGGACAATTTCAAGGGAAATAACTGGCAGTGGAATAACCTCAGTCCTAACAAGCCCAGGCTGATTTTGGTCTGCGGCTACACGACGATTTCCATTTCCTCTACGGGCTCTTAGTTTGATTGGATTAACTTTAGCTGCAGGCCCTCCAGCAATATTCCCAGTTGGATTTCCGCATTAAAAAAAAAAAAAAAAAATGCAGAATGGGGCTTTTGGAGCTGCTGTTGGGCTGGGGTTGCAGGGTTTAATACCTTCAGTGCTAGGAGGACAGACTAAACATCATGCAGCCACCGAGTAAAGACTCCTGTGCTCGAGGATGCCGTGATGCCCCTACAGCAACCACGTCGTCTTTGAACCATTTCAGCATACAAGGAGCTGCTGTCAATAAATTCTTTAACTCACTTTCCTCCCCAAACGCTTCTGAACGCCCCAGATTAGCTGAGCTCACGACCTGGCTGTCAAACTTATTTGCACATAACGCTTTTGGGTTACGTTTGTGCCCAGCCAAACCCTTGCACCTATTGCACTGTCATCACCCAGCACCACAGGGCTGGTAACCTGGCACGGAATCTCCTCTGCTTTTTAAAATACCAAATACTTTTAAAAAGCGAGTAGCAGGGGAGAAGATTACTGTCTCCTTCAGCCACAAATACCATTTCACTGGGAGCAGGATCATGCTCAATGACACCCTACCTTTTTTCCCAGGCAGTTTGTTTTAAGCAAAGCCGTATCACAGAACAAACCCGCGAGGAAATCAGCACACGTTCTTTAATCTTTGACTCTTCAGCTCCGTTTATTGTGGATTTTTTTTTTTATTGGCTTGCAACTTGCCATGTAAGTTAATCAAAACTCTGTGGGATTCTGGTGGAGACACAGTAAAGGGAACAGATATTTTAGCACCGCAGATGTGCGCAACTCCAGCTAAGCATCTTTGCCTCCTGACTTTTCTCTGCGCCACCTCTCCAGCCTGATTTTTTTTTCTTCTCTTCTCTTCTTGCGTCTTATTTGACACAAATTAACCCAGAGGAGTTTTGCTCCAGACTCCGGGAAGAACACAATTTCACTTTTGGATCACAAATTTTTTACCGCGTGCCTGTACGACAGCCCCTGCCCGAAGCCTGCAAGCGATTCCCCCGTCCCAGCGGGGAATCGAGGTGTCGGTGGCTGTGTCCTCCTCCCTCCCTCTCAGCAGGGCAGGAGAGTTAAATTAGACCTTGATGCTCACACCGAATACTTTGAGTAGCCCCATTTAAACCAGCAAAGACGCATTCGATACCCTCGGAAGACGGGGATGTTTTTACAGAAGCCGCACAATGTAAATCCTCCGAATCCCAAGATTTACCTGCTACTTTTTATAGAATTGTGTTTATGAAAAAGCAGCTATTAACATGAAGCCAGCAAGATAAAGGCAGCTCTCTCATTCAATGGTTTGCCTGCAAAAAGAAGCCAAAATTCCCTCTGTCTGCCCCAGCGCTTCAGGTAAAAGGGAATGATTTGTGATATAGATGTGTGCTCTTTGATCGCTACTCTGAGACTGAATCTAATGGACCGTAAACTACCAACCTCTCCCGCGTCAATAAATAATGCATGAATATGTATTCATACAAACACACACGTATAATGCATTGGGACAGCCAGGCAGAACCGGCAGGAAAATATTCTCCTCTTTTCCAAAACAGGTTAAATCGTCACCGCTTTATGCATCCGCTCCTGTTACTAAAAGAAACTCAAGTTTTGTGGTTTACCTGTTTTGTTTTTTTTTCTTCCCCAACACGAGTTCTGCTCGGTAGAAGTAGGAGTCGATTTTTCTATTTTAAATAAACGGCTGTGAAACATCCACAAGCCCAGCGCCTCCTCAACCCCGCAAAGGTTTGCCAGCATCGCTACCGCAGGCTTAATAGCAAGGAAGAGTTCAAATTAAGAAGGAACAAACAGGAAGGATGCAATCAAGTTGGCTATTTCGGGGAGAAGCAAAGCAAATTCAAGAAGCTTTAAGAACAGCCTAAAATTCAAGTAAGCCCAATATAATTCAGAATTCCTTCATTACGAAGTATCTCCAAAATGATCAGCGCATGCAAAAATTTTGTTTGCAAGCAAAAATACCGCAAGCCAACCCAAACCCCTTTCACAGCCATTGGGAAGATGAACCCAGTTCCAAGGATGCTCCTAAGCTTAACTCCAGATCGGCACCCTCGACCTTCCAAGCGTGACTTGGAGCCAGTGAGGTGTCTATGACTAAACTGATGCTTTTTTTTTTTTTTCCTCCCCTCCCAAACCCACATGTTTTTCAATGGCAAAAAAAGCATTGCCTTAAGACGCCGGGCCAGAAATGTAAAACCCACGCAGAGGATGTTCTCCATAGCAAAGCCCCAAGTTACAAATCCTTAAGCTGGACAGAAAATACTGATGCAGGAAGGTTCCCAAGCCATCCAGTCCCACAAGAAGCACTGAGCCGCTCTCTCCTCTCCCCACTGACTATTCTATCCCATGAAACGTGCAACTCGGATGGAGAGAGCAGGGAAGACGAGGAGATGAGTCCATTAAATACCCCCTCCTGATCTGAAATCCTTTTATTTAGGCTTCCTAGAAGACCTTTTATTGTTCAAGCAAGAAAGGGCACAGCTTGCAGCAGCAGCGCCCAAAGCGCTCGTCTCCAAACTGCACTACTTTTACCTATTTTTGCATTATTAAATACCCAGTTTTGCTCCCCAGCTTTCAGAAAACAAGATCGCATTTCCAGTTTTAAACTGGCAGTGGAATATGTTAATATTATGGTTCAAACCTCTGATGACAGTGTTTTCTGTTAGCTCCTGCTGCTTCACAGCCAACGACCAGCACTACTCGCTCCATCCCAGAACAGCAAAAGTCACAGATGCTCAGGTCACTGGAAGATCACCCTGGAGACAAGAAGTCTCCAACTACTCTGCAGGTAGCTAAAGAGGTTACATTTTAAGTGTTTTAAGACGTGAATAGCTTTGCCTCTTTGGAGGAAGAGCTTTTACCAAAATGAAAATATCTTTACTAAAAATACAAGAAAATATAAACTGTTTAACCTCAGCTAAATAGACTCAGAACGAAGCCTCCAGCACGCAACAAGCTTAAAGAAATCTTCACTTGATGAAAATTCACTCAACAAGTTCCCCTTTCAGAGCCTTTATGAACAACCTTGTAGTTCAGCACTCAGCTCAGTTCCACAAATAGGAAGTTCAGAGGAGAGTAGTTGGAAACAGCACGAGCTGACCTCAACACCTCACTCTCCATGGAATGCAGAGAGAAAAACTGATAAAACTTGGGGAGGTTTAACCCCGTGCACCAGTACAGGCTGGGGGCTGACCTGCTGGGAAGCAGCTCTGCCAAGCGGACCTGGGGGATGACAAGCTGGCCATGAACCAGCAGGGTGCCCTGGTGGCCAAGAAGGCCAATGGCACCCTGGGGGGCAT
>BOSO01000625.1:1797-26125 GCA_018403395.1 Gorsachius goisagi | reverse complement strand
GACGGAGCCAGACTCTTTGCAGTGGTGCCCAGCACCAGGCCAAGGGGCCATGGGCACAAACCGAGACATAAGAGGTTCCAGTTGAACGGGAGGAAGAACTTGTTGACTGTGAGGGTGGCCGAGCCCNNCTCCTTCTCTGGAGATATTCAAAGCCCACCTGGATGCAGTCCTGTGTAACATGCTCTAGGAGAACCTGCTTGGGATTGGGTGAGCACCCAAGGGCCCTTCCAGCCCCTGCCAGTCTGGGATTCTGTGAACTTCAAGACTCAAGAAGACTGATTGCAGCCAAAGTCAGCACGCACAGCACCCGATTATCCTGGCTCCCCTGCTCGCCAGCTTGCAAGGCGATGAACACAAGAAACGCAGAGCTGAAAGAAGGAGGAGAACAACCACGAAGGGAAGAGAGCTTTATCAATCTACCTATAGACAAACACAACCATTGCTTTATAGACAAGTTGTGTCTATCCTACAATGAGGTCATTAATCTAACGCAAATATATCAAGAAAAACGTGTTGAGACTATACCTCGTCATTAATCTTGACCATAGAACATCGCTACCGGCGAAAGAGCTATTAAGATGAAGACGCTTAAATCGCTCTACAGATGGAACTCATCACCGTAAAAATGGTTTATTAGCAATACACGTCAAAGCCTTATCTGACATTTCATAACAAGTTATTTAGCACGCATTTGATATTTGTTGTGGCTTTATTGTTGCATCTTAGTTATTTTCAAAAGTTTGTGCTATTAATGACAGGTTCGCCACTGACAAACGGAGCACCGCAAGCATAATTTACTCGCAAGTGGGTTCTTTGTGGGGAGTTTTTCTGTTGAGCAACTGGCAATGGCATTGCCAAAAAAATTCTGCAAACATGCAAAGAGCCGGTTAGCAATTAAGCATTAACAATAGTTCCGCTGATTATACTGTTTATGCTGAACACACTCAGCAATATGCATTGGAGCTAGAGACTGCATATCCAGACGGGATAAAGTGATTCATAGCATTTCTGTGCTAGCAGCTTTACTGAAAATTTAAATAAAAAGAATTTTCAAAGTAAACATTTTAAGCAGAAAGGCGAGCGTTTGGTATTCTATGCATATATAAGCATTTCTGTTTTACGCATTATAAGCATTTCTATTCTGCTCATTATAAGCACTGGCTAATAACGCAAATAGAGCGATTCTGACTTCTTTCCTAGCATCGCTGATTATTTTCAGAAAAGATGGGGCCTGGAAGATACCAAGTAAAAGCACAAAAAGCTAAAACCACTGGTGACTTCTGCCCTCTGCATTGCTGACACCACCGGCCGCTGGGCATGACCCAAAGCGGGTGGGTTCCTGATATTTCCGAGGAGAAGCCGTCAACGGAGTCTTCCCACCGCGTTGTACACCCAGAGGCAGACAGGGCCGTGGGCTGCCGTGCCACCACTCTGCCACGGAAAACATGTGGATTGAGATAAAACGTGCAACCATCAAGACGAGTAAGCAGACTGCCTCCATTAATGTTACTGCAGACCAACGGGCTTGATCCAAAAGCATCTCCATTTCGGAATAATGGAAAAATCTCCATTTCGGAATAGTAATTTTTCCAATAAATTCCATTTATTGGAATAATTGCCCCAGGGAAGCGGTTGACTCCGCTACACCGGACGTTTTTAAGGCTCAGCTGGACAGGGTGCTGGGCCACCTTGCCTAGACTGTGCTCTTACCTAGAAAGGTTGGACCAGATGATCCTTGAGGTCCCTTCCAGCCCGGGATTCTATGACTCTGTGATTCATTTTAGCTGAAGCTAGCACTGCGTTCCAGGAAACGCGCTTGCAAGGCTCCGCGTTGTTAGATGGATGCGAAGACAAAGTATTCGCTTGTGAGCACGATGTACAAAATAGCATTAGCACAGCTGCCAGAGAGAATGCTAATGCCATATTCATCTCAAATAAATTGTCGGAGGCTGTGTCTTCCTGTTTGAGTGGTTGCTAGTTCTCGAGAGTCACTTGCAGAAGACAGGGAAAACCCAATTACGGAAAATTGCAATATCTTTCTCAAAAAACAGCAAGCAATTAAATCTCCCCTACACACGGAAACATGTATTAAAGCTAATTATTGTACATCGGTCAATGTAATTGCAACTCAAATGCAACATGGTCCACGTAAATTAGTTGGCACTAATGGAAACCTCATAATGCAACAAATGTACTAAACCACTCTGCGCCGCGAGAGTATTTCCTCGCGGTACCAGGAAGTCGTGCTACTTCTCTTCTCAAATTTAAGGAGCGCTTTGCCAAAGAGAAGACGGATGGATAACCCCCGCCTTCCCCGATACCAAAACCTGGAGTTGCTGAGGTCCTCACGCCCAAAGGAAGGTGCCCAGTTGATGGAAGTCCCCCATGCTCCCGTTGCAGCCTGTGGGTGCCCCAGCCCAGGGAAAGCCATCTGGGCTCAACGTCGAGCTGCCCAGGACCTGCTGCTAGAGGCCGCAGCAAGAGCTACTCTCCACAACTTGATTCGGGCACATCAGGCTATCAGCTTTGATAGCCTCCTTAATACACACAGACCAAAAAAATATTTTTTTGCTTTCCCTTTTGCTATTCTTGTTAGCTCAACTTCCTTTCATTCCGTTGAAATATAACCCTTGCCGTTGAGAAACTGCTTACACAACTCCAAAATACTCTCAGAGAGGGCACGGCAACAGTTCCCAGCCTTCAGCTGGCTACTGGGCCAGTTTTCCTTCGATTTATACCACTTGGCGATGCTCAGAGATGCTCTGCCAAAGCGGGAACAGCAGGCAGCTTTGCAGCTGCAGCAAGCGTGGGAGGACACCCAGGGCATTATTAACTCCTCGGGCAATGAGAACACAGTGGCAGAATTTAACAAGCATCTCTGCTGCACCTGGTACCTACTAAAGCCCGAGAAGAACCACACACTTACAAAGGACCACGCTCTGCAAAGCCCAAAATGTCGGGCGGAAAACAAACACGACTGTGTTGCAGGTTTCACAGAATTAGTAATTCGTGTTTGTTAATTATTAAGTGATTTTACCCCCTCTGCCAGGTGCATTTCTCCAAGAAGAAAAAAAAAAAAAAAAAAAATAGTTGCACCTTCTGCGAAGGACGTGGTTGAAAGAGCAGTTTTTGACTGCAAGGCAGATCTTTCTCCCATGAGAGAGGACTAATACCAGGCTGGGTGCAGCACATAACTGTGCCCAACTGGGCAAACACAGGCTGGCATGCCCCTGGCATCATCTCAGTGGCCAAGTCTGCAAGCCAACAGCGCTCGACAGCTTTTCTAGGAGAAACGCTGAATTTACTAGAAAAATCCTTGGTGGGGCAAGTTTTTCTCAGAGCAAACAGCGACCACTCTCCTGTGTGAAGGCTGATTTATTTGCAGGCTCTGACAGCAGTTTAACTCTTTGTCTGGTTTTGGTTTAGTTGCAGATACCTGCCCAGGTCCCTCAGTGTTTCTGAGCTTGTAATCCAGCAGCCCCGCTTACCCAATAATAAACGAGTGGTTGAAGGCACATTTAGCGACTTATTTCAAGTAGGTACAAATTACCCGAACCACCTTTTTGCCATCTGCTTGGAGAAACAAATTCCCACGTCAGGGTAATAAAATATGGTGATGTGACATTTCCAGAGTAGCTATAGAAAGGCATGCTGGGGCACAGCCCCCGAAACGCAGCCCGTCTCACCTCCGCGGGGAAACGACGCAAAATACACCGAGCGCTTGTGGAAATTTCCAAACAGATGCTGGTCCTTTGGGGAAAAAATAGGAAAAAAAAAAATACAAAGGAAAAAAAAAAAACCAAAACAAAACCCTACGCTGCTGGGGAAGCGGCTCTGGATGCACCGATCTAGACTCTACCACGATCGTAAAATATGGAGGAGGAAGGGAAAGCTTATGCATCTGTTTCCAGCAAGGGAACTAGGTCACTTGAGAAGCAATTAACAGGCTGGCTGTAACGATCTCCTGCCACCCGGCCATGGTGGACCAGATGCCAGCAGCGCCAGAGGAGCTGGGAGGTGGCCGCACGGAAGCGCCAGCGCCGGGACAGTCCCAGGGCTCAAACACACCCCCCCCCCCCGCCCCCCCCGGCTTCTTTGAACAGGGTTCACAACAACCTTCTGAAATGACAGTTTTTCAGACGCCGCTAGTTAAAAAGTTAGCTGAAGTCTTAATTAACATAAAGCAGAAATATAAAACCGAAAAGCTTAAAGCTCCTCTGCAGCCTAAAGGCGTTTTACTGGGGGACTGATAGGGGGGATCTGAAACTTCAGCAGGTGCCCTAGATGCACAGCCTGAGTTATTTAAATATATGATAGAACAAGCAACCAAGAAAGACTTCATCCTAATTATCACAGCTGAACAGTTACCACTGAGTCATAGAATCACAGAATGGTTTGGGTTGGAAGGGACCCCTAGAGGTCACCCAGCCCAACCCCCCTGCAGGGAGCAGGGACACCTTTAACCACATCAGGTTGCTCACAGCCCCGTCCAACCTGGTTTGAAGCACAAGTAGAATAAGAAACCACCCTAGAATTATTACGGAAAAAAGCTAATTGAACAACCAGCTCTGGAAACATGAATTGAGGCCATCAACAAGGATGAGAAGGCTTCACAGAAGGGCATCAGCCCCCCAAAATAATCTAGAACCCCCTCGCTGCTGTGGAAAAGCAATACTGACCTGGAGATATAATGCCAAAGGCAGAGGCAAGACCTGGTATCCATGGGCATATTTACCATGTGGGTGCAGCCAGGGGGTTGCTCCTGCCTGTAGTAACCTGGCACCTCCAGTAGCGAGCAAGACGAGTGAACACGCAGGCAAAACATTCTGTTTTCACCAATATTGTAAAAGTCTCTTAAAGAAGTTGTACCCACACACCCCTGCCCATTGCCAGGAACAGAGTATTCTCCTAAAGTTTCTGTCCAACAGCTGTTCAATATTGAAGCGTAAAAATAAAAGGAATACTAACCTGTTTTCTTCTGGATGCTACAGGGTCCCTTTTTCATCTAGTAATTCAATGCATTCACTCTTTATTCTCCTTCAGCCCCACTGACAGCCTATAAATTATTACTTTATATTGCAGGGCATCCAGAGGCTCCAGCCAGGGTCAAGGCAATGCACCAGAAGAGAGACACTGGCTCCAGAAAGCTTCTCAGGCCAGGTCTATCAACATACCCTTTTAGCGGATGCTAAAATGCTCCCTGTTTGTACAAAATAAACTGTTCGGTCTACGTCAACAGCTTCTCTGCTGCTGTTCTCCCTAGCAGATTAATTATCAGTCCATCCAGATTTTCTCCTTCACCATATTAACTGATGCAATGCCATTTAAAAACATCTTAAATACAGCAATATAGCAAACTGGAAAATTTGAATAATTCATGAAGGCAAAAAGAAAAAGGTCTACGCACAGCTAAGAAATTTTGCAAACATCATTCTTTCAACTACCACCCTCCCCTGTATTTTTCTAAACCAATACTGAACTTGGGGGCAATTAATATCCGATACGGTTCTAACAGCAGCAAAATAATTTAGCATCTCCTTCAAACCACTGTTTCATACCATCCATCACTTACAGGAAAACACGGTCAGGACAGGAGCCCATGAATAACTCTGCTTTTTCTCCAGGATTCAATCTAGACTGCTTCTAAATATGTATAATGCCTAGACTACATTAACACATTAAAGCTTTGTAGATTGCCATCAGTGCTTCTGCAGCTTAATTTCATCTGTCCCTCACAATTCAGATCTTCAACTACTTTCATCCCAAAGAAAAAAAAAAAAAAAATCACTCCACTTTAAATATAAAAACTCACGATGCTCACATAAACAGATTGCTAAGCAGGTTTAAGAGGATATATATTTAAAACCTGGCAGCAAAACTTTATTCCCCTACTGAACAGGAGTATTCTCTCAGACTCTATTGCCTCAATGTTAATAAAGAGCATATTCTACGATCAGTTAAGCTTAAAAGAGTCTGGGAAGGATGATGAGTTTGACAAGTCAAACAATTCAGGAGTAGACTTGGAAAATACAGCAAAGGATGGAAAAGCGAACATTTTAAGCAACTGATAAAAAAAAGAAAAAAGAACCACCACCAGGGATTCAGCGTGTTTGTTTTTTCACTCCAGCTGCACAAAGGATAGAAAGGCACAGTGCAGCCACACAAAATGGATGCTTTTTTGCAAACACCACCTTCATTTCCAAACAAGTTTGTCCGTCCGGTTAAAAAATCATTTCCTACTTCTGCCCGAAGCTTTGAATTGCTACCGCAGATGCTCTTTCCTGCTCGTTCAAAAGTAACGAAGGAATTTAAGACATTGCGTGCCCGAGACAGTCCTGCTGCACAAAGTAATTGGAAATGACAGATCGCATCCACCAGCGCAGGCTTGACGCCTGTACATCGAGTTCTGAAGTAAACCTCGGCAGATTCACGGGAATACTCACCCCAAGCTGAACAAATTCAGCAGCAAAAGCCTGAAAAAAGAAAACTCACCAATTTCAGATTAAACACACGAGAACAGCACGCATTAATTATTGGGCAGAAGTTTAAAGTCCCCTTTAATCATTTTGAAATGCTTTGAAATCACATGTCTGGTATAGCAGCTCTGAAAGAGCTTTTATCTTTCGGCTGTAACGCAGGAGGCACGCTTGGAAACCCCAGACAAGATTTTCTACCTTCTAGTTTTGGCATCTCTCCTTTTCAATCAGGTTTCCTGAAGTTGCGCACAGCAAGAGATACCACAGCTAGCAAAGACACTGTTTAAGCACAAAAAAAAAAATAAATAAAATAAAATAAGCACTACATTTAACATGGGGAGCGACTTCTACTTGAAAACCAGAGTCACGGAAGGCAAGCTTCAGTTTAATAGGTGTGTACTTTATGTAGTATCCCAAAGCCTCCCTGCAAGTACAACAGGTTAAAAATCCTGCCTCTTCGGCGCTACCGAGCTCACGCCTGCAGCATGGATAATTATAGATGACATACAAAAGAAGGTAATTAACATACTTCTCACATAAAAACAAACAGTGAGGCTAATAGCATGCAGACCTGTTCTCACACACCACCTTACCCGGAATAATTCTCCACTGCTACTTACAAGCACTCACACTGGAGTAATTTATGGATACCATGGTAACATAACTACAAGCTCACCAAACCTCACCTTTCAGGAAATTCATGCAACTATAACCTCTCCAAAATAAGATTTTTCACCACCTCCACCCTATTTCCCCCCCCCGTCAGCACCCTTCAGAAGTTCCCGTGCTTACTTACCGTCCAAAGGGGGACAGGAAAAACCTCTGAAAATGGGGGTTTAGGCTCGACAGCCCTTCGGCTGTACAACAAACCCACCCAGCTCATCTCTGCCCCGGTAGCAGGCAGGAGCTGGGGGGGTCCCTGCCCCCGGGCAGGCAGGACCTGGGTGCCACCAGGCCACCTCCTGCAAACACACGGCCACGCACCTTCTGCAGCTGCAAGTTATTAAACTGGATGAACATTAACCACTTAGGCATGGGCAACAGGCTAGCTAAACATTTTAAACACGTTACAGAAATCCCAGCCCGAGAGTTAACCCAATACAGACACTTATTAAGCAGGGAACAGGGAGAATCTGCTCCTTTCTTACCTTAAGCAAAGGGAGGTCTCTGAATTCTAATGCATCTCAGATTTTTCAACTTCAAAAATGTATCGGTTGGTGATTTAAAGTGATTTCCCGCTCCGATTTCCTACAGGGGAGATGTGAAGAGAAGAAAAAAAAAAAAAAAAAAAAGGAAAGATTGAAGTACTTAGGGACCCACAACAGCCGTCGGAGTTGAATTCCCCCCCCCTCCCCGATCTGTAAAAATCCTCTTATTCAGTCCTGTCTGCTCTTAAGACAGCACTGCTGACGAATTTCAAGGCTCAGCTCTTGACATGCAGAATGACCGAAGGATCAAGAGCATAAATGTCACTTCCTCCAGGCAGCACATCAGCTGCGAGGGAGCCTCGTCCGCTCTCCCCGCCGCGCTCCTACCCAACTGCAGAGCAAATCCTGACATCTGCCTCACGCCGAGCTTTCATGAAACGCTCCCAAAGAATTCCCATTTAAAGCCCCGATCTAAAGGATCCCGGGTTTAGCTCCACCATTATGTAGCTTCACTTGAGAAACTGCACAAGTGGAAGAATATAAACTGAAAAGCTAATAAAACCAGAAGTCAAAGACTAACCTTGAAACAAATTACAGCCGGCTACATCCGAGCGCTAGCAGAGGCTCTGGAATTATTAAATGAGCTTCAGAAGAGATTTAACTAAGCAAATTCCACTGCAGCGTTTTAGTTATGGTACGTGTAGCGGTCCCAAAACATTCGCTCAGGTTTTTCCACCTCTTTTATTGCTTTTGCGTATTTCCTAATGAATTCCAACAGGCACAAACCCTATGGAAGCTGGAAGTTTTTGGTTTTGGTTGGTTTTTTTTTTTTTTTTTTTGAGATTATTTCATAACACAACAGCCTGAACTTCCTTAAAATAGAAATTAGATGTCATGAACGCAACATCCTAAATACATGCTGTATGTGGATTAAACAGAAATCAGGACAGCAGCATCGACGTGCAACACCATATAATTAACTCCTAAAATGGCATTTTAATGGTCTCTGCCCTTCCTCAACTTGGCAGTAGCGTGTATAATTACTCTCTTATTAGCTCTCTGCATCCTTCCCTCGCATTCCCCATTTAAAATTAAACAAAACCTCTTCTGTTGGAGTTTGCCTTGAAGAAGTCTTGTTTTAAAAGGATTACCCCTCGCTAAAAGCAAACTGGGTTCCACAAAAGGAGGCTTATTTGTGCACTTGACGTCTATTTCTTTAGGTATCTAACACACACCTGGATCTTTTAAAAATCTGTTTGAATTTTCTTACCGAATTAGCTCAGTAAAGTAAATTTTATCACCCATTAAAATTTATGCCAACGCAGCTTGAGCCTGCACGGTATTTCTTCCTATAATCCTCTTGCTGGAGGCTCAATTTAATAAACAAAGGCAGCTCTAATAATTCAAATCTTACTTTCAAAGATGTGATGTGCCTGTCAGAAGCTTTCTGCACCACAGTCAGTACATTTCTTCAGTCTCTCTCCAAGGCTTTGCATACGTTTAAGCCTGCGTCTTGCCTTTTGAATGCTGATAACTACCGTGGTTCTTCTCCCTCCCTTCAAGGATTAAACGCAAGCACACAGACATTTTTATTAGTGCATCACGCACCATTAAATTGTCAGCCTGTCTTCCACGATTCTCTTTAAAAAAAAAAAAATAAATACGTGGCCTTGAAAACATCTTTACAACAAAACACTCATTTTCTTGGCACTTATTTATAAACTGAAGCAAAGAAAGCCAAAATCCGACCAACAAAGCTCCACGTCTTTTCCTTACAGCCAGGTTGCCAAAGAGGAGAACCAACATGTATTTTTAAAGACCGCGCTGTACATTCACATAACATCTACCAAAAAGCCCTTCACTTGCCTCCCCCCCCCCCAACAGATTTATTTTTATTATTTAAGAGTTCACCCTACTGCCTTCAAGTGGCAAGGCGAGAACCTCCCCACTTTTGAGCTCCGGTCATACGGGAAAAACCTCCCAGAGAAGAAATACAAGTTTTTAACAGGAGAAAGCAGTGGTATTTTCATCCAAGACATTTGGGGACATACAGGAGGGATGGTGCCAACACATGTGCTGCGTGTCCCATGCCAAGAAGACGATGGCTTAGGATTCTCTGTTGTTACCTCCTAAGGGTGCTCTGGATTTTTAATTCCTCCCTTATTTTTCGTCAATATTTCTATCTGGGAGTGAATCGGCAATTTTTCATACACTGCAGCTTCCTTCTCTCAAACCCCAACCTACTGCCAAAGGTGCCCAAAATTTCCTTCGACGGGACTGTGCTTTGGCACAATTTTCAACCAGCCCCACAGCCCTAACTTGAGAAAAAACAGCCAGCACTGCAGAAATTCAGTCCCTGCCCCATTCGTACCCGTTCAGAGGATTCTGCCCATACAAATCTTTGACCTTGTGCCTCACTACCAAGTTTTAAAAGTACTCCACATGGTTGAGATGTTTGACTTGGGAGGCACAAGACCTACTGACACTTTAGATTTTTGCACGCCCCTTCTGTTTTTCAGCACAAGCAGCAGAAATATCCCTGCATCACTTCATCGAGGAGAATGAAAAAATACCGGTTAAAATCCCAGAAACCGCTGTAGTCCTGCTCAACGCTGATGCAGTCAGTGCTGGGCAGAAGCCCCCTTGCTCTCCTGCCGTTCTGGGATGGGCAGGACGGGGCTGGCTCCTTACAACTGGTCAGCATGGAATAAACAAGGAGCATCCCCGGAACAGCTTGGACGCAGCCAGGAGAGTCAATCTGGCCAAGCTGTGATTTTGTCTCCTCCTGGTTTGCAGAAAGAACAGCTGCAGAGCCTGGAAATAAACCCAGGAGATCACCCGAAGGCCGAGCACGAAGCAGCCAAGCGGGTGCCTTACCCCCATTTCCCTTGCAAGGCGAGCTCATGCAAACAGCTTGCACTGGGGTCTGGACGAGGGCATCGCTCCAACAGCGGAGAAATCCCCGCGGGTACCTTCGGAAGCGGGATCGAGATCTCGACGCAGACATTTGGCCAGCTCCACAAGGACTGCAGGAGCCAGAGGGCGAGAGGACAGAAACGGAGCAGGAGGAGGCACGAGTGGCACATCCCCGGGGATGGAGAGTGGCTTTCTTCTGCTCAGAGGAAGCCAAAGCCACGCTGGAAGCAGCAGCCCAACACGCTGGCTCCTGCAGGAGGCATCTCAGCAGAACCTCGGTTGACTTGCAGGTTGAAGGCAAGATTCACAAAAACACAGTTGCACGTTTATCAAGAGCGTTTATGCACATCTTCGTAAAATGGAAGACTTCTAACCAGCAACAGAGACGAGTTTTTCCTCCCTGGTCCGAGCCATCTACTTCATTTTAAGCCTTGCTCCACTCAGCTTCACTTCTCCAAACTCAGCTTCAGCGCTGAAACAAAAGCTTTGGATTCCTTTTGTTATATTTCGGAAACGGTCGCGATTCCAGCACATTTTGGCAAGTCGTTAATGGGTGTGCTGGGCGATTAGAAGCCTTCACTTGCAACCCGCGATCTCAGCACAACCCCAGCAGAGTTATCAGATAATTAAATTTAAATTGTTATTTATATTTTTATTCCTTTTTTTTTTTTTTTTTTTTTAAAAAAAAGGACTACTTGTAACTGCCCACAGCTTGCCCTAGTGGGTACAGCCTTTCCAGTAGCAGGGTAAGGGGGGACAACAGCGTAACCCCAGCTTTTGTACAAAGTTTTAAGATGCTCCCTGGAGGGGGGAGCTTCACAAAGAAGAACAAGACTTTTCCATCTTCAATAACGAAAGTTTGGACTGTAGGCAAAGCTAACCCGAGAGGGGACAGGCTAACGAAAGCTGTCGAGACAAGTACTTAGCCTCACCAGGAAGGACTTGGAATGGGAGAAGCAAGAGGATCCCATCCTGAGATGAGATAGGTCCCGAAGCGATGGTCCAAAACCAGTTTAACTAATTTTGTTCGTATCACTCTCACAAATCCACAAAAAATAACACTTTCCCTTCATGCCCAGATAGGAGGATTTTATCTCGTTTCTATTCAACGGAACAGTAAGACCTCATATTTTACTTTGGTGATTTATAAAAAAGAATTTGTTGTTTCTAAAGCCCAAGATTATGAAGAAAAAAAAAAATCTCTACTCTGCTCCCAGCTGCTGTACATTTCTGACACTGAGCCACGTCTACAGGCACTGCCAGGACGGACAATTCCTTCTCCAAGCCGTGTTTTCACATTTCCCCATCAAGAATCTGACAGGTTCAAGTTACACAGCTCAGCCCAGGCATCGATGTGGCTGTTAACCCCTGGATCTGAATTTCTGCTTTCACATAACGCCCGTTCCCAACGCTGCTCCTCTCACCATGTTATGCCCATCCATCGAGACAGACACAGATGGGATTTTTTTCCCCCATAACCCAGGGTTCCTGACACCTCCCAGCTGTCCAGGACGGTGGTACGGACAGTCAGAAGAGCGGCGTGGAAGCTGCAAACCCAAGGTCTCAGCTAAGATGCTGGAGGCCAGCAAAGACTTGCGAGTTTAAGGTTTTATATCAGCCTGCTTCCAGCACACCCAGTTTCACGCCGACATTTGTCATTTATTAAGAGCGCTTTTCAATTTAAATAAGGTGGTTAAAGTGATAGCACCCAATTAACTGCTCAGTAGGACGGCATTAATATTCATGAAACATTCAAAGGAGACGTGGGATTCTTAATTGTCTGAACCTACATGCAACAAAGCTGCACTAATACTGTGCAATATATATATATTTAAAATGAATATTCATTTCAGTAGCTGATTTGGGTTCTATTCTGCTTTCTGCCCCTTTAAACACCAATGTTCAACTTTACCCACCTGCATTCCTGGTCAGAGGGGAATTTTTGGTCCCATAGAAAGAGGAACCAGCCTGACTCAAACCCACGGGGTTAAACCCGACTAACCCAGGTGGTGGCTGTCACAGGAAGCCCCTCCATTCCAGCCACCATCCCTCCCAAGCGCTGTCATTCCAGGCTTCAATCCCAACACGGCTGGTTTTTCCGACTGCAATGTACAAAAATGGTTATTTATAGTTAAAAAAAGAAAAAATAAAGTGTCCATTTAAAAAAGTGCCCATTTAAAATTGATCTCCTTGTCCTACAAGGTGGGGGCTCTGTTGGGTTACAAAAAGCAGGGTCAGATGAAATTATTTTGGAAGGGGTTGCAGGCTAACCACCGAGGAGCTGCCTACCTCTGCTCGCCGGGGCCGAGCAGGAGCTCCCACAGCTCCCCGAGCAGGGCAAACCTCCGCTGCTCCGTGGCCCTTGCAGCTACGCTGGTTTTATCCATGTCTCATTTTTCCACCCCCCCATCGGACTCGTGAGCCCTCTCCCTGCAGCCCCAGCCAGCAGGAGCGGGGTGCCAGGGGCTCTGCGCAGACCGCTGCTCCCCATCTAGACAAACATCAAATTTGCAGTGCCGAACGGTGGAATAAGAAATTTTTTTTCAAGCACGTCCCAAGAGAAACGATTGCAAATAGCAGGAGACTGAATTGTACTTGGAGATACCAAGGTGGGGAGGGGTTGCGAACCGCAGGAGTGATATCAACCATCAGGCGGGACCTGCTGCAATCAATAGAGCAAACTTCATCAGCAGAGGGCACTCGGACGCCAAGAGAGAACAAACCCAGGGCGCGGGACTGGGAGGGATGAGTTTTGCCTTTAGTCCTCAAGCAGTCACAAATGCAACACGTTCGATCCAAGGTCTAATTTTGGGCTCGCTTCCAGCCAGAGCCAGCTCCCATTCCAAAGGGTCTCTGCAACGTCGCACACTGGACGCGGTGGCTTTGCTTTGAGAGCAAAGACCAGAGCATAAGAAACCCCACTCCAGTCCCCGAGGAGTTTTTCCACTTTGGGAAACTCTTGAAGGGGAAAATGTGCACTGCTGGCAGTCACGCCAGCTGCTGGAATAAGGAGAAAGCCATGTCACGAGTCAAGCCAAGCGTCTTGTTAAGACTTTTTATGCTGCAACATTTCGCAAAGAAAGCTTAAATCTTCTTGGAGAAAAGCGGCCAACTTCGTAGCAGCGAAATTTGAAATTCACCGTCAAGCAGGCAGGGAACTTGTGAACCATCCTGTGAGTATTAAAATGCAGCGCACCAGGAGCCACATCTCAGCCAGGTAACCTCCACTTGCTCAAATGGAAACTGAATGTAAGGACTAGGACCAGTAGGACCAGTTTCAATTGTACTTAATTGGGGGGGGGGGAGGGGGGGGGAGGGCAAGTTTTACTGGTTAATGGTCCTTCTGGAGCAAGAAGCATATACCACAGGGTATTACAGGTGGTCATTTTAAAGTAGCTGTCGCAGCCAGGATTAAGCCTACAGCTACAGCATCCGTCTCCAAGCAAAGGCAATGAGCTGTGCACCTTATGAAACACGTGGGATGAAAACAGCACGCTATGTAACCCATGTCAGGGAAAATGCAAATGTTTACATGCACTATACAGAGGGGGAAGGTTGGTAGTCGTATTTTTTTTTTCATTTACATAGGTTTAAAGACTGCTATGTAAGACAGGTTTTTCGGATTTAAGGCAAAAATCAGAATGCGTGATTGACAAGAGTCTGCAAAACCCAAATTCTGCTCCAGCACCACAAGAACATGCACCTAGCAAGGACTATACCCCTGGGAAACGCTGGGAGAGCAAACCAGACTCTTCCAGGGCTTGAACGCCTAGGTCTTCCAGGCACTGAACAGATCAACTTTTGACCTCCTGATACTGCACCCTTTTTATAAACCCATGCGTCGGGACATGAAGCAATTTAGTAATTGTCATGAGAAAGACAGCACAGAATCACAAGAATCGTTTGGGTTGGCAAAGCCCTTTGAGCTCCCCCAGCCCAACCGTTCCCCTACCCCTGCCATCCCACTCCCAAACCCTGGCCCTCAGCACCGCCTCTGCCCGGCTGTTAAATCCCCCCAGGGGTGGGGACTCGACCCCTTCCCTGGGCAGACCCTTCCAGCCCCTGACAGCCCTTTGGGGAAGGAATTGTTCCCCATGGCCAACCTCACCCTGCCCTGGCAATGCCTTTCTTGTAGTGAGGGGCCCAAAACTGACCCCAATATTCAAGGTGCAGCCTCACCAGCACCGAGCACAGGGGGACCATCACTGCCCTGCTCCTGCTGGCCACACCATCCCTGATACAAGCCAGGATGCCATTGGCCTTCTTGGCCACCTGGGCACCCTGCTGGCTCATATTCAGCCGCCTGTCAACCAGTACCCCCAGGTCTTTTATGTCTTTTAAATGTGAAAACCAGCCATCAAAGTGTGGCGGTTCTGCGAAGGATCTGTAAGCTTTCATTTTCCCAAGCCACCAATACTATAAAATGTAAAAAAATAAAAATAAATGTATTTAGGTAAGAGACTTGAGAATTAGATCTTTCAAAAGGTGAGAACTGAGAAATCTCACTCCCGCAAGAAAGCCAATTTTTGCAAATAGCTAAAAACCGCGTTACAATTATGCATCGCCATACAGCCAGCGGTGTTGTGGCAGCCCATTTGCATATCTATTGCTCTCCAATATTTGACAGTCCACAAATACCAAGAACACTTTATCCTTACTGAACACTGATGCCAAGACTTGTTTTTCTTTGAGAATTCAGAGCTGTGCAAAATCCTCTGTCTAAAGCACAACATTCGCTGCCGGTGTTCACTGTAAATCTCTGCTCTGTGACCCGCTCGGCCTAAAAAGAAGAACAAATTCACCTTCTATATATGTAATACTTCTGTAAGACATAAGGCACCAAATATTTACTTCTGGATGTAGTTCAAAGATCAAATATGAGTTTAAGGACTAGATGTGTATTGCGACCGACCTTCCCCACGTTACACCAATGGGGATACGTAACCTCCTGTCCGGAGCAGTAATAAACTACGCCTCCAGGGATAAAAAAGCCTCTATTGGAAAACCCAGTGGAAACAAGACCCATGACCCTCAAGGAAGGCATCGGCAGACAGTAAACCCAAACACACAACTTTTGTCACCTCTGTCCATTCTCACCCCCCAGCAAGGCGCCAATCCTACTCCTACCAAGGGGTGCCCAAGGGCTTCAACACCACGTGTCAAAACGTGTTTGTGTGCACGCAAAGCTTATTTTGATAGAAGGCAATTTCCCTGCCAGAGGTGAGCAAATAGACACCTTTTGGTAACTACTGAGGGTTAAAGGCTAGGGAACAAGCGTACCTCCCCCTCTTTTTTTTTTTTTCCCAGTGTGATGTTATTTTGTCTATTACAAAAAGGAGTCCAAGTGTGGCGCTCAGTTTTCCACAATTCTTCACTTTTCATGATAACATAATAGAAACAGTTCTGTTAAAAGTCTAATTCCCGGCAGGCTTAATATGAACATTCTCCGAGAGTGCTGTTCATGCTTAAAAAGAGGCATTAAAACAGCTAAAACATTTGATGTTTGGAAACAAAGTTACCCATCTGCCAAGGGTTTTGGAAGCATTACATACCACGAAAGATTTTCTGTTCTAAAACCATTTCATGTTAAAGAAAAATCTCCAGACACGCAAAGCTTAAAGCTTAAAAATAATCCCTTCCACTTACTTCTAGCTCTCCCTTGCAAAAGCGTTTGTTTACTGCGAAGCACCAGTCTTCTGCTGCAAAGAGCCACCCATCGCAGAAGATTGGGTATTTAGATCTACTTTACCTCTACAGAATAATGGCATTTATAAATTAATCATAACACTTAAAAATAACTGACCTACTTTGCCCGGCCACCTAGGATTCACCGTGCGCCAGCATCCGAGCTACGCGTTACCGCCGTGCCAATGGAAGTGGGAAGGTACCGCAACGTCAAGCTGAGCTCTGATGGCAAGCTGCTGCACAACCTGCGCCGTGTGCGTGCTTAGCTGCCCCAAAAACGCTGCCGCGGGGGCTCGCCAAGCCCCCCCCGGCGTGCAGGTCCCGTGCCCTCCATCAGGTTTCCCCAACCTGAAGCGCTGCAGCCCGGCTGACCCCAGCATCGACGCCGTGCTCCGACGCGCCGGAGGTACTTGAAGCTTCAGCTGCAGAGCTGGGATTTGCAGGAAGCTCGTTGTCTGCAGAGAGAAGCGCTGAAAATAGCTTGAAAAAACAAACAAACAACACATCCCTTGGTTGCAATGCACCCAGGAAGGTAGGGTCGGGGCTTCCAAGCAAGGTGGCTGGAAGACAAGCCCAAAAGCAGGGAGCACCCTCACCGGGGGGGGGGGCAAAGGCAGGGTGCTCAGGGTGAGAAATAGCTTGGTGCTGGCAAAGCCCCAGGCAGCAAGAAGCATTTTTGCAAGCTCAAGGGCAGCGGTACATCTGGAACACCAAGCACCGAGGGCCAGAGGTCCTGCTCTGTCTGGGCTGTGGAGGTGACCAAATTCTTACCCTTTCCTAATCCTAAAATCCTGCTGGCTTTAAGTTACCACTAACATATGGCTGAGCAGGATGAAGCTGTTCCTCCCACCTACCCTAAAGCAAGTAGCTTTTCTGACACTTCAACTTCCTGGGAAATTCAAGTTTTTCTGGAAGAATACTCAGTGCATGAAAAAAATATAGCAAACCCCAGTAAGATGTGAAGGAAGGCGGCTGCCGTTGTACAAAGCACGCAGATCTCCCGACACCTCGGTTCTGGGGCTGGCAAAGTAACTGGGATTTTATCTAAATTCACCTTCTGTATGGCAGCTCCAGTGTGAATTCATCATGTGGGCAAGGGAAAAACTACTCAAAGCCAGGTAAGACGTGAAACAGAGGTGCACATCTCTAAGAATAGATTTAATTTAAAAAAAAAAATTAAAAAAAAAATCACAACAGCTCCAAAATTATCCTAGTCATCTTCCCTCTTCTTCCACAGATGTCTCGTCCTTCATTTTCTTCACCCGTAGAGCAACCATAGTGCTGTTCGCACTGTTCATTTAATTTTTGTTATCAACCAGTAGAAAAACCTCGTAAGGGTAGGGGAAGTTATTTCCAGCAATTTCTCTGGCTGCGTTTCCGTGGCTGGGATAGCTGCTCGCAGCCAGCGGCCCCAAAGCAAACCCTGGCCATGCACCCACGGAGACGGCACACGTTCTACCTTCCAGTACAACCAGTGGGTCCCAGAGCAACCAGTGGATCCCACCGGCAACCATGCATCACCAAAACGCTCGCCGCCTTCGCAGTATGAAGTATGTGACCTATTTTGGTTTCTCAGCTACATGGAGAAACAGTGTATTTTTATATACATATATATATATATATAAAAGAACCAAACCACATTGAGAAAAGGACTTCTCCCTTTCTGCACCCGAAGATGCTCTGATCTCATTTGTTGACATTTATCATTAGGAAGAGAGACATCTGAAAGCTCTGCGAGGAGAGGAAAGCTTCTTAGGGTTTTTAAGAAAGCCTACATTAAACAGCAGGAATGGCAAGAGCCGATTAGTCCTTCAGCTTGAGATGCACAGTACAGTTCATGCAATTTTTTTTTTATTTTATTTTATTTTTTTTTAAAAAGAACTTAAGTGAATTAGCTAAGACAACATAACCAGCAGCCTTCTGTCTTCAGGTACCTTTTTAACGGGAGAGCTCGATGAATAAACACATCTTGAAGCCATAGCTCAACTTCCCCAAAATCAAAGCTGACGTTTTTAACAATATATGCTAAAGGAAA
This sequence comes from Gorsachius goisagi, assembly GCA_018403395.1. Lineage (NCBI taxonomy): Eukaryota > Metazoa > Chordata > Aves > Pelecaniformes > Ardeidae > Gorsachius > Gorsachius goisagi. The sequence goes on along the minus strand of BOSO01000625.1, from coordinate 7,865 downwards.
AAAAAGCAGAAGCATAAATCAAACTGGCACAGAGGGGGGAAAAAAAAAAAATTAGAGGTATTTTCAAAGGCCCCTCAAACTCCACTTCAAACCACAAGCCAAAATCCTATTTTCAGAAGAGTACATTGATTTGACGGAGGCTTCTGCAGACGTACGATGACATCTCCCTCTAAAGCCTTGAGATATTCAGTAATTAAGCACATCCAGGGCAGCTCACTAACTACACTTCACTCATGACAACTGGCTGCAAACGCAAACCATGCTCTTAAACAGTCTGCTCACTACGCAATTTAACAATTAATCCTTCTATCTGTTCAAATGCTGCTTAAACCAAATCATCAGAAAAAAAATTAAGCCAGCAGCCATCCATCATTTCTGATTCAGCCAAAAGACTATCTCGCCATTTCGTAGAATGTCAAACTACACAAGGCAATCCAACAGCTTTTCAGGGAAAATAGGAATGCAAAAAAAAAAAAAAAAAGAAGTAAAAAAGAAGTAAAATCAAATATTGTGTGAAGGTTACCTGACTGGATAACCTTCGGGTCCATTTAAACAACCCCACCCTACCTAAAAACATGGCAAATACAAAAATTAAATGGAGATACCAACCACCCGCCTGCAGATCTGGAAGCCTCAGGTGCCTCGTGGGCCCGTATCCCACCATAAGCAACAAAACCCACGCCTGACTTTTGAAGATGATTTTCTTTCCACGGATACCTTTGCTGCCTGGATGGCACTGAACGCCCTCAGCCAAGCTAACGGGCTTTTAACGAAGCAGGGTAGAAAGCATGGCTGATATTCAACTGACCAATCGAAACAATTTTTTATTTATTCGAGCTCTTTTTTTTTCCAGGAATGAATTGGTATCTTTTGCTATTGTTGAGAAGATTTCTATGGGAAATTCAAATATTCATTAAATATAATAACCAGTAAAATAAGCTCATTCGGCCATATTTAGATTTCCTTTTTTCTATAAGAGAAGGAAAATAGCAAAAACACTTCTTCAGGAAAACCACACCCGGGAAGAAACAGAGAAATCACTTCACTTTCAGCACAGAAACCAAAGATTAAGAGGAACAAGGCTGCCTTTTCATGCACCAGAGACACCTAACTGAAGGCGAGCTCAACCTTTGGTATCTCCAAGATTGAAAAGTACAAATAAAGATCCTGAATTTTCACCTCTGAGGGAAGCCCCACGACCTCACCGGCTCTAGGAGCTCCTGATAAATCCCCTTTTGTTTCAAAACTTTCTGGAATTTCCTGCATACCTTAATGCAATTAAAAAGAGGAAAAGAAAATCACCATTTCCCGTGCTCAACCGGCGCAGGGACGCTCCTATCAGACTTGCAGAAGGCTTCTCCCTAAAACACCCGGCTTAAACTTGACTCACAGGCACCCTACAAGGGGGGCAGAAAAAGCGCTAATGTTCTGGAACAGGCTTATTTTTTCACGGCAAGAAGCAGCACAGAAAAGACTGAGCTTGAGTGAAGCCTCTTTAGAAGTTAAACCAGGCCCTACCGGTCCTAGTTCACGCCACGTACGAGAAGATCAAGTGCTCTACCGCCAAGTCAAGCTCACTGTATGCTTGCTCGCTTCAGCTCTGCTCTTACCTTGCTTTTTCGTGGGTCTATGCATTAGCCCCTAAACCCCAGCAAATGTGGGTGCCCACCACCGCTCCCATTTGCAGGGCACGTGCCAAACTGTGGTACCTCCCCAGTGCCTTCCCCAGGGAGCATCCAGGGCAGAAACGCTGGACATGGAAGCACTTTGCTCAAGTAAGTGTCGTTAAGGCAGGCTTTGCTCCTTAATCCAAATCAGCTCTGCCTGTCCCTCAGTCTGGATCCAAACTACGTGCAGCCTTCCTGCACTTTAAAAAAAAAAATCTTACCTGCTGCTTTACATATTCTTAAACTTCTATTGCTGTGGAAAGCCCATTTAAAAAGAACCTTAATCAAACAGAAACCTTACCGTTCTCAACCTCACCAAGGTCAGCGGGAGACACGTTTTAAAGCTCAAGCTAAAAGGGTTTGGGGTTTTTTTTGTTTCTTGAGTGGCTAACCTTGCTGCTTATCATTTATGCTTGCTTCAGACAATTCCGTATTAAGGTTTTTATTCTAATGAAGCAGAAAACGTGTCATTCCTGAGAGAGCCGAGGTTCAATGCTCCAAAGTCTCTACTGATACAGTAGATACTGTATGGGTGGCAACGTGGGTATTCCCCGAACATCTTCATTTCCAAAAGCGTGACTTTGGCCAATAATAAATTCTAACTCCTGAAAACATGGCCAAACCAATTTATTCTGTGACCAAGCAGCTAGATGTAATCAAGAGTCTGTAAATCAGATTTTATAAAGCGACACCAGCCAACCGGTTCCCATACCAGGGGACACCAGCTGATCTTTAACTCTAATAATACAAGTGATATAAATGAGGAAAAAAGAAAAGGTGGCATACTTGAGATAAGACACTAATTAAAAGCTCATTTCCTTTGGAATTAGCAGTGAGCTTTCTTTAGAAGCATCTCATTACCATGCATTTTATCTGTCACCTCCAATATTTCAAATTCAATATTAACATTGAAAACACAGCTCAGAAGCTAGGCGCGGTTTTCAAGTAAACTCTGTTAAATATTAGCTAGATCATTACAAAGCCTTTCTATCCTGCCGCAGGTTTGCGCACTGCTTCACCCAGATTAAAAGCAAGCGCCGAGGCTCACCTGCGGCTCTGTCGGCAAGTAGGGCACAAAGTTGGGCAACCAGGAGGGATTAGAGAGCCAGCAGCCCGCTCATCACGCACAGGGGACGTGCCACGTTCCAGCGCCAGCCAGACACCGAGAAGGAGCAGGAAGCAAAAAGGATGCCAAGAGGAAAGGAGGTGAAAAAACAGAAGGAAAAGCTGCAAACGTGGAGCACGGGGGGGGATGTCAAAAAAAATAGGAAAGCAAGTTTTCACTTAGCGTTTTTCGAACAAAATGCAAATCCAAGGTCACTACAGAAAAGCTGAAGTTGCACAAGGCTTACTTGCATGAGCTAACAGTCCCCAAATAAGAGTGTTTATTCCCGAAATTTTACTTAGGAGCATCAGAATTTTAGCATTAGAGGAAAAAAAGGAATGTCAGAAAATGGCAAGAGTGGAAAAAGGGGAACATCTTCCGACATTTTAGGTCTGCAGCACAGGGCTGAACTGATGAGTCAACTTGCTTTGAAAACCAGCAGAAATTAGATCTTTGGGTTTTGACTGCGGCTCAGCCATGAAAGCTAGTTCATTAAAAACATACCCGAGTACTACAGTAATCAGTTCAAGAAACACTGCAAGTAGATGCCTTTTAATCTTACAGCTCAATTAAGAGTTCAGAGAAAGACAGCTACTTTAAGTGCAACCTCAGTGAAATCCAACTTCTTGTTTTCCTTTTCTTACCAAAGGAGCAGAGATCCTGAACAGAAAGCAGAAAACCGCTGAAGACCACCAGGCAAAAAGACCATAAACCAGCAGTTTTGATCATCACCGGCTCACCTTACAACGGTACCGCAGGCAAGCATTGCCATTTCTGCCGGGTATTACAGTTGGGGTCTTTCTGGCAGGTTTTTTTCGGGGGGGTTGAGGTCACCCAAGACCTCTTGTTCACCGCAGCATGCGCGCCAGCCGGCGACGAGCGCACCTCTTGTTTTTTCCTGCTGGAGTAGCACTCTAGGCTCGGCGTTACAAATGGGAGCACTATTGTTAAAGAATCAATTGGACAATGAAAGAGCTAAGGACACTTGTCTTACAGAAAATTACTGTCAAATGCTGCCAGACCCAGCTTTCCCTCTTTCTGGGCCACCAGCCAGATACTAATCATTTCAGGTCCCTACTAATTTTTAGCTGTGTAACACGCTGCGTGATACAAAAGGGGCAGCTTCATCCAGCCGGTGCTTTAGGACACTTTTATTGATTATTAAAAAAGAAGAAACTGCTACTATCCCAAATATAGACAGCGACATTATTACCTGCTGGAAAGTTAAAGCATTTCCCGAGGCACCACCTGAAGGGACACGTGCCAGCATCTCCTTATGAAAGGCAGCCTTCCTGCCTTTTTAGAGCACGATGTCAAAAGCCATTCCGCAAGCTGGGCAGACAAAACCAGGCACGGAAGTCACGCCTCATCTTGGCAAGAAGGGATTCGCTTTTTTTAAAAAGGTACAAAGAGCACCTGGATAATCGAGATGCCTTTGACCTCAATTGTATTTATCGATCGCCAGCTGTATCAGAAGCATTAGCAGTTCACAGAAGTGAAAATAATGCCCTTAAATAAACACGAGTGCAATATTTCACCCAGATTTCACAACTACGCCAAAGAACATCTTAGCTGGGTAAGGTGCCTCTACAGAGACATTAAATATTGTTAAGGCTTGTTACAACTGGCCAAGGTTAGAAGCACATAACGTCCTTAAAAACCCTTCTTGCTTGACCAGATCTAAGAGAACGACTAACTTCTGGCAACCCCTGTGTCTACTGGAACAAACCAAAAGGCTCATGTTCCTCATAGTTTAAAAAAAAAAAAAAAAAAAAAGAAAAAGAAAAAGAAAAACAAAGTCCCACAACCCCAAACCCCAACACTATTTGTGTCCGAGGCGCCGGGTTCCCATGAAGCCAACAAGCATCGTGTGGAAGAACTGGAAGATCACGCTCCTGTATGTGCGCTGATCCTCTTCAACCACTTGGGAAGTTGCGAGGTATTTGCCTCTGCAACATTAAAATTCTGCTTTAAGGCACAATATATTAGCTGAAACTTTGCACCATAATACTGCTATCATGCGTCCTCCTTATAATTCGCAAAGTGGGCAGAAGGAGAACAGCCCACGGATGCCCAAACCTGTCTGCAACTACAGCATAAGCACATCTTACTTGTGTTCCCATGACTTTGCCTTACCACAAAGTGCCCCAAATCTCTTTTGTTATTACAAGAGATCTTCCACAACCTCACGCGCAAGGTCTGTAGCAGCCGATCCGCACGCTGCGTTTTGAAAGAAAGACACAGCACGAATGATCCTGGAACGTACTGTCCTCATTATCCGAGTACTCACCTGCACTCACTCCAGCCCTCACAAAAAACCATGGATATCATTTTAATTTTCCCCTTCCCGGACAGCACGTTGATGAGGTTCTCTCCTCTTCACACTGCTCAAGTGGGTGTGAATTCCAGAAAGCAAAACAAAGAGAACATATAGGCCACATTTCTTTGAATTAAGCCCCATTAAGGAGGGCGACTGTTCCCGTACTAACATACCTCCAGCGCCAAAATCACTTATCTGCAGCCTTCCTAACAAAGATAATTTCATCTTGCTGCACCTGCTGCAGCGCTCGCTCAGAGCACATAGCAAACCTTTGCTTCAATAAGTTTACAGGTGGCTGGTACCTTGCCGATGCCAGAAACACTGGGGAAAAAAAAAAAAAAAAAATGTTGTTTGCTGCCTCGGGATTAGTTTCCCAGCTTGGCTTGGACAAGTCTGACCCACCTTAAGCTCCCAGTGAAAAACTAGAGAGTAAGAAAGCATTTTGAGTCGAGTTTAGCTTTATGGATGCCTGCCTAAGCGCCTCAGCCTTACTGCCAGTGCCTTGGTGGTGTTTTTGTTAGACCTCCCATGTCTCAGGTGCAGGTGAAATGCATGAGAAACACCCGGACGGGGCAGGAGCCCAGCACCTCACCGGACCACTTCAGGATTTTGGCTCGGGATAGATTCAGGCAACGCGCCCGAGCAGCGCCCGTCATTCCGTACGGGGAGCCGGCCTCTGCAAACATTCACCCCAACTCCCACCAGGCTGGACGACGAGATGAACCACGGTTCCTTGTTATTCTCCAAGAATATCAGACAAACCACATCGCGTCTCGCCGGGGCGAAGGGGGCAGCTTTGCCCCCCTCCTTCTGGAAGCAACACACCGGGTTTTACCGGGACGGGGAGGCCTCAATGAGCGCAATTACTCCTTCGGGAGTTTGGTTCACCTTGAACTGGAGGCTTTCCAGGCAGGGCTCACGGTGCTGGGATCCCACCGGGGGCGGGGGGGGGGGGGGGGGGGGGCGCCGGGGGGGG
>BOSO01000621.1:34332-44779 GCA_018403395.1 Gorsachius goisagi | reverse complement strand
ATATATATATTCATGCCTTTAGACCTTCTCCTTTCCTTGCTTTTTTAACCATTGCTTTGAACAACAGCATGCAAATTTAATGGATTTAGAAGACTTCAAGCCAATTCTCCCCTTCCTAATTTTGTAAAATGTTATCATAAATGTTTTATGGTGTTTAAAAAAAAAAATCTTTCCTTAAAGTAACAATTTAAATTTTTCATGCACAATGAAGACCTTTATCTTATTCACAGTTGTCATTTTCTGTTTAGCACCACAACACAATGCTAATAAAAAAACCGCAATTGGATTGCCTTAAGCAGTTTTGCTGATTTTAATGTATGGTGCAGCTTTGTTCATGTTATTCCTTTCTATAGAGCATCCTTAGATCTTTATTCTCCAAGAACATCATTTATTGGTTTTTAGGGAGGGCAGGTTACCTACAGAGTGTGCCTTCCCTACAAAAAAAAGGGGAACTTTTTGATTCAAATAGTGTGCGGTAAAATTCTAGCCAAGACAACGATTAGCAAATTATAGCAGTTTTCTGAATTTTAATCATTCAGTTTGGTTCTGGCCCTGTAACCTCCAGTCTGATTAATACCTGAGAGCATTTTTCAACAAAGTGGCATAAAATATTTCACTATGAAACCAAAGACAGACCACAGTGCCACACCGGACACGCTGTCGGCAAAGCAAACCTCTCTTGGTTGAGATTCCTCCTCATCCGTTGGTCCAGAAGAGCATTTATCTACAAATAAGGCTGGAAGGCCCTGAAAACTCTTCATCTCATCCTAAACTGCAGATTAATTAATCCTGGAGCAACCCGCACACGGGGCAGGACCTACAGCCTGAGCACAGGGCAAAGAGGACACCTGGGAACGGTCTTGGTGACAGCAAATCCCCCAGGACCGAGGCTGTTCCCCGCAGGGCTGAAGAGAAGAAATAGATCTGTTGGGTCTCCCCAGTGAATAGATTTGCAGTTTTCCAGACTCCGGGCTCAAAAGTGCATCTCTTTCAAGTTCCCAGGCAGCAGATTTACTCTCCATCTTTTGCTTTTGAGAATTCTAGGAGCATCTTCCACTAAATACAAAGATCTTTAGCCTTTTAACCCTCTAAACGCGATACCACAGACTCCAGTGATCTATTGTCAGTTAAATTCACCCTCGACACTCCCTACTACAGCCTCGCTCTTGTATTTTCTTCCCTGCTGCGTGCACTTATCCCTGCATTGAAAATATGCTTTTAGACTAACAGACGCGATTGGTTATTTTTAGGTATCAAAGACATTTTTCTCAAGATCTTTCTTCATTAATTCACTAATTCACTTTTTTGTCTTGATCCCATTTGCCCCACGTTCTTTATTGTCTCTTAACCCTGATGCTCAGGAGGTGTCAGCACAGATTAACAGGGAGTCTGATAGCTTCTGGAGAGCAGCATTTCATGTTCTCCTGCATCCTTTTAATCAGGTTTAAACTCTTGTGGCCTTCCGTTTAAGTTCACTTTGAAAATAGCCAGCTATCCTTGCTTAAAAGACCAAATAAAACAAACCAGCATCCCTTTTTTTCTGTTTTGACACATGTTCCAAATACGCAGCTATGCAATAGGAGACAGAAAAGAAAAATATATTAATGGGAAAGTCTTGCCCCTTCTATTAGTTCCGTAAATAATTTTACTGGGGTTGACCAATAAGAAGGGAGGAATCGTAACGGCACGGCGCAGAAAACCTTCCCGTCTCTTCTCCGGCGTGGCAAAGCGGAGGATTGAGAGGAAGAGATAAGCACCGCAGATGTGCTGCAGACCTCTGCAGTAGACATCTCTGGAAATCCACAGTAATAGAACCTCAAACTCAACTGCTTCTCAGCTCTGGGGTTTTCAGTATTCAATCCTAGCAGTGCCTCTGAATTTGCAGCTCGAGTCCATCTCAAAAGGCAACCCAGTCCTAAATAATACATTACTGTAAAAACTGTAACTCTATCCCCTATAGACTGCCTGCCCCAGTAAGAGCTGCTTATTCCCAATTGCTTTTCCCATGCCAGAATGAGCAAAGGCTGAGCTAGCAGTTAAAGCAAGGGATTGTGAGCTGGGGGTCTGGGGTCTAATCCTCGCTCAGCTCCTCACTTATTTTGGGAAAACACTTTACTTTTCTGACCTGAAAAGTAAGGTGGCGCTTCTTTATCCTGAGACTTAGTTCATGAAATTTTGCAAACTGAAAAGTACTGTAAAAGGTCAGAGTATAACTATAAAGTAGCAAATAAATAAATAAATAAAATAAAAATAAAGAAAGAAAGATTAAAATAAATAAATAAAGTAGCCCTTCTTATTTTCTGGACCTAGTTTAAGAAAAACAAATTAGGCTAAAACTTGGGAATCTCAGAAGACTCATGAGAAACCTGAACTGGCACAAGTCCTTCCCTCATGGACATCCCAGCAATTGATTTGGACAGGAGCAGCCCTGAAATTGTTATCTCCTTTGATAATTTCAGGCTGTTTCTCAAGTCAGAGAGACTGAAGAGGCTGAAAGTGATGCAAAGTTGGTTTGCATTTAGGACACAGCAGGGCTTCACAGCCCTGGGAAGAGAGGACAAATCCAAAGGGTACTCCTGCCATTATTGTATGGCTTGAGCAATGCCTTGGCCTTCAGACAGCTGCCGCGATGGTGATGGACCCAACCACAGAGCCCGAAACCTCTCGGCCTGAGGTGCTTAGGTAAGCCCAGGGTCCCTGTCTGTGCAGCCAGCACACCGGTCCTGCAGGGAAAACGGGCCTCGGAAAGCACCCGTAGCTTTCTGGAGCGATGGAGACTAGAAGGTTTCCTTGCTGCCCGAGCCTAAGGGTGAGCGCTTTGGGAAGACCATACTAACGTGGGGCAAGCGAAGCAAAGGATCGCTGCAGCCCTGCCAGCCACCACCCAGCTGCTGGTTTTGACTGCCCGCATTTTGTTTTCTGTTGGTATCCAAAAAAAGAGAAGAAAAAGTCAGTTTATGCTAAGCAGCACATCCTTGTCACCCCACCTCTGCCAATCACCAGATAAAAGGAGTCATTATTTTAAGACCCCTGCAGATGTCTGTCTGTCTTTTGTAATGAACTCATGGGCAATAGCGATCGTCATGGCACTGTTAATTGGAGCACCCACCGTGCCGGCTTCTGAAAGGCGGCTGTTTGTGTCACACGAGCGTTTCTTCTTCCAGAAGGTTTGGTTTACAGACAGACATGCACATCTGCACATATTTGGATCCAGGTGGCTCCAGAAAGCCAGGCCAGGCTCCTGTGGGAGATTTCTCAGTGCAATGTCTTCCAGAAACCTGCTCTGCGTCTCTTCCAGGGAGGAAGCTGGGGTTGACAAGGTGTCCCATTAGCTTTATGGAAACCAGTGCGATTGGCCACCCAAGCACTTTAGCTTCTGACTGGCTTCCACCTGCAGCCATTAGCTCAATCGGGTAATTAATACCAGCCTTCACTACCTGCACTACTACAACTGCTATGGAGAAGAGCGTTTTGTTATTTTTTAAAGAGCTTTCATGCGGTTACTGGGGCTTATGAAAAAAAAAAAAAAAATTCCCCCCCCCCCCCCCGATAGCCGTCTGTACAACTTGCTTTGTATTTTCCTCCTACCGCCACCCCCTTCCATGACTTTTGGGCTTTCAAGTCCTGTAATGTTTTGACATGGCACTGGGAGAACAAGGGAAGAGCAGAATCGTCACAAAGATGATTGAAAACCCAACAAAACACTTCAGCAGCAGGGCTGGGTTAGTTAGCAGCTTTGTTTAGTTTGATTTCATCTTGAAATTTATTTACGAGAGAAAATTTGACTCCAAGATGCTGCATCTGGTTTTCCAGTGAGGATATCCCCGCATTTATTTTTTTTTTCCATGAAGCAAGGAAAAGAAAAAAGCCCAAACCTGTGGTTCTCCAGAGGGAGCTTCATATGGCAGCTGGCCCAAGTGGCTGAGCCCCAATTAGAAACAGCAACACGTTTCTCCACACCATTTCCAGCCCCACTTTGCCTCTTCTTCCTTTGGTCTCATTCACTGGGCCACCCCATGCTCTGCTTGGAGGGCACCAAGGCCAGAATTCGATGGGTTCATTTCTATTTTAAGCTGGTCCACTGTTTCCTATCAGCCCATGTGAGACCCTCAGAGGTGTCTATTTAACAGATAACTGGTAGCTCAGACAGCTTGCGTGACTTTGAAAGAGCTAAGCTGGGCTCAAGACTGTCTACACAGAAGATCAGGTCTAGACCACCAGTACCCTGGAACTTTGAACTTTAGCTTGAAGTAACTTTCCCTACAGAAATGTTTAGCCAAATGCAGACATTGTGGAGGTATTGCAGCCCAAGTCATGCACAAATCCAATAAACATCAGCTCCATCTTCTAGCTTGACAGCTACGTTCCACCATGGGAATGAGCAGCTCCCTGCTCTGTGGTTAGGATGTGATGCTGTCTCCTGGAATGAAGTTTGGAGCTGGGAAAAGGGTGCTGGGGAGAAAGGCTTGGCCTCCTGGGAAATAAAGGAAAAGCCTCAGATGTACGCAGCTGGAAGCCTGAAGTGGATTTGTCACACGTGGTCTGTGCACTCCTGCACTGATACCAGCGAGTTGTGAGCCTCCTTCGGGTGGGAAACATCAGCCCTTGGGTGCCGAGTGAGACACCAAGCTTGACTCGTTAATCATGGGATCCTACAGGCAGGCAGCGATGTTTAATAAAAGCTGAAGTACAGGTAACCTGTGCTGTGTTTTGCTATGAATTTCTTGCCACGATTCTTATACTTTGCTCAGTAACTTGTTGATTGCCTTGAATCCAACTTTGAGAAATATTCAGCCATTATTTAAAGGCTTTAAGTGATAGAAAGTCTACTGCACATCTGAAAAGGATGTTGCGGTAATTACTTATGCTCTGTACAAAGGCTTCTTGACTTTTTTCTGCTTTGACCTTTGGTAGCTCCAGCTTACTGGATCTTGCTATTCTTTTGTCTGCAAGTTTAAAGGACCCTCCAACGAGAATGGATTACTGCGAATAAAGGGACCTTCTGCCATCTTCGCTACTTCAAAATGAGAACAAGGTGATTTCTCAGCAGTATAATCAAGGGGAACCAGATGTGACTAGTGGCCACCTTGCAAAAGGAGCCTAGATGGATCCAAACACCCACCCACCCCTGCTGACGTAGCAGAGCTTTCACAGGCGTACGTACGGGCATGAAAACCATGGATGGAGGAGAGGAGCTGCATTTAGCCACTGCATTTGTTTTTACAGTGCCTGAATTTGATGCAGGTTTGTCAGATTTACAGTGATTTATTCCCCCCCCACTCCAGCTTTCAAGAAAGGCGCAGCGTTCTCGAGAGCGGCCCAGAAGCAGCGCGCGCGGAGCGGCCCCTCTCCAGGCCTGGGGAGAGATGGCAGGAGTTCAGGAGGAGTGAGGAAATCAGCGCTACGACTCTGAAGTGATCAGACAGCCACAAATTACAACTCAAGAAGGGATGTCTAGACCTGAGCACACAAGGGGGTTTTTTGGGTTTGTTGTTTTTTTTTTTCCTTGTTGTTGTTTTGGACTTTTTATGAGCTAGCATAAAGTTGCCTCCTTTCTGAAACCAGGCTTAGCAGTCAAGGGACATGATGAAAGCTAGAAGTCAAGGCTAACAGTGTCTTTTTCCTAGTGTTTTAGGAACTGAAAGAAATATGTAGAGTCTATACAGGGAATAGGAAAGTTATACTGGCCCTGAACATCCCAAGGGAAAACTGGACTCGGGCCATGCTGCCTTCCCCCTTACCATCAAGGGAAGGTACCGTTCAATGCAAGGCAGGATGCTGCAGTGGAGACCTTGGTGGGAAGGAACACATCACTCCAAAGAAGCAGCGGGAAAGGCTCTATTTTCAATTCTTCTATTTCAAAATAAATGCATTATTCAGAAGTTTGTTATTTCCTGAGGGTCATGTTAAGATCAAATGTATTAAATGTCTGTCAGCCAAATCTGGCCTTACTTTGAGAGAACACTCAGGCACACATTCTTCTGAAGTGTTTAGACGGATACGTGAAACATCAGATTTCTCAACTATCTGCCTTATCTAAACTAAATCCCATTTATTTCAGTGGAACCGAAGAACCTTTCTGTGAATCCTGCAAGGCGTCTTCTGATTGTTTAGGCACATAAATACCTTTAAAAATGTGCGCCTGCAGCTAGGATCCATGTTGCCCCACGCAAGTCAGGTCCGTGGTCTTAGCCAGTCACGTAGGCAGTTCCTATCATCAGCGGAGAGCGTGGACATCACCACAGGGCATCTCCTCGAACCTCCCTTGGACACCCACCCCAGACTGAAGCACTCTTCCTTTGGGGCACTGCATCTATTCAGTGCAGGGAGGACAGAGATGCCTGATTTCAGCTGCTTAAAAGTTGGGTTCTGTCTAATTTAAATGAGACCGATCCCACCCTCCCCAACTACATTGTAGAGACGAGTAAGTTGTGCCGGAAACGTACTGTAAGCCCTTTTCTGAATTTGCAACTAGGAAAGGGTGATAGCACACAAGGTGCTTTGGCTTGGCGTGTTGCAGGAATGCTCAGAGTTTACCAGCAGGCAGGCTCTCCAGTAACAAAGCTTGAAGTTTAAAGCCTTGAACGTTACCCAAAAGCAAATTTCAGATCAAGTATTTTAAGTATTTTGTTAGTCAATCATCTAAGTCATTCAAGAGGAAAGAGAAACAATACCATATGACAGAGCTAATTTGCCAACATTGATGGAACGATGAAGTTTAACTCTTTCAGAATAACCAGAGAGAAGAAATAAGGTACGAAGACATGTGCAGATAGTTTGGAATAATAAATGGAGGTGGTGTTCTCTATAACTGACCATCTGGAGCAACGTTGCCCCTGCTTCAAGGGAAAAGTTCAGGCTTCTTTTCTTTCGACATCAGCATTGAAAACTTCAGCTGCAGCCTCAGAGTAGCCAGTTCGACTGGGAAGTGAAAGCAGTGGGGAATTGCGGCTCACTCTGAAGCAACGGAGCGGCAGAGGATCACCTCAAGGAACATGCCAGCAAGTTAGCAACACTCCCCAGAAAAGGCCACTCTAACAACACAACATCATCCATCACGCCCTCCCGAGGACAGCTTTATAGCTGTTAGGAACCAGACTGGTAATTACAACACAGAAATATAGCACGCAGGGTATTCGGAGACCAAACGGCACGGGGAGCCAGCAGCCTGTGGGCAGGCATTTGCATTTCCATCTTCAACGTGAGCAGGGGCTGGTTCTGCTCTCGTGCTGGCGCAGCTCTGGAGTTGTTCAGCTGAAGTCAAGGCGGCCACGCTTACTACAAGGGGCAAAAGGTGCGGGCTCAGGAAGCCTGCACGCTAAAGACATCAAAGGCACCTCCTCGCCGTGCCATCTGGAAACAGCTCCCCGACACCTGGCTGGGAGCAAAGCATCACATGGTGCTGGAGGCAGCGTGGTGGGATGGGGCCTGGGGGGACCTCTCCTTCACCCTGCAACACTAAACATGCACCAGGCCAGGAAAAACAAATGGAAACGCTCTGCTTTTAGCTCTGCTGCTGCCGCCACGCTTGTTTGCATCCAATGCGCTGCTCTGAGCGGTGGCCTTAAACCCAGCCTTGGCCCCCGGAGGCTGTGCTGGGAGCTCCCTCCACGTGCAGGGACCTACAGAGTCTGGGAAAGCCAATGCCTGTGACAGTACTTACATCTTGAACTGGAAGATCCCCATTAATTATGACTTTTTAGGAAGGTTGCCAATGGGAAAGAATTTCACAGATGCAAGAGCTGTGTCTTACCCCATCCCCTCCTTTCATGCTTCAAAGATAGGCCAAATGATCTGGTGGTACATGAAGATATCAACTTCTAATTTTTCCCAAAACCCTTGGCTCTTTCTGCATAAAGGGCCAGACTTAGATTCTCCCTGGAAAGGTAACAGAGCATGGATCCCACCATGAAAATAGCCAAGAACACGGGATGTTTGCAATCTGTGAGAAGGACCCGAGACCCTGCATGTCAATATTTAGAAGTCTGTCCAAAATCCCAAGTTCTAAACTTAGCTCCAAACATAGCACACAGAGATCTGAATCTGTTTTGTATCTGGCAAAATCCATGTTCTGCAAATTTTATTATTTATTCATCTCATTTGTTTTACTTGGTCATCCTAGACACAGGGTGGGAATTCTTTTCAGACAACATTCTGGGTAGTTGTAATTATCCTTTTATCATTACAGGAAAAGTGTGTTCTGCAAACGTAAGATTTAGAAAGATGCTGTGGAGGCTTCCCAAGGCACCACTGGCATTCAGCACGGTGGGAGCCAACACAAGCAGCAGCTCCCCAGCGCCGGGGCACCAAACCGCAGTACCTGCCCAAGTTGGCCTCTGCAGTGGGTTCTGCAGCAAGACAGCCTTTGCAGAGCCCACCAGCCCCGAGGTCAGGTCCTCCACACCAGAGCACGACACGGCTATGATAGACGGATGCTAGACACTCCACACAAGATACAGTCTACCTCCCTAACATGCATTTTTTACAGCAACTGGCATGTTACCTTTGGTTTTCATCAGGACTTCTAAGCGTATGTAACATTAACTGCAGCTTCAGTATTCATGACTTGCTTATTTTGGCAAGACTGTGGCTTATCCCGTGGGCTTGATCACTGCAAGGATCTGCCTGACATACTGACGACTTTCAGGGCGGTTGGGAAACGTGGTAAGCCGTGTCAAATCCCAGCTAAGGACATCGCTTCTACTCCCAAGTTCTCTTTTGCTTTTTCCAGTACCGGAACCAAGAACACTTTGGCTCCTCAGAACAAAGCATAACCTCAGCAAAGGTCCACAAAACTTTCCAAAAAAGAGGCAGGGCTGCTCGAAAGGCTTGTTGGAGAAGGGGAAAGGACGAGGACTAAACGCTGGTGGCAGCTCGCCCAGGTCCATCAGGAGGAGCCCCAGGCTGGGCAGATGCGTGGCTCAGGGGTGTGCTGGAATTACAGCAGTGACTACACCAGGCAGGACAAAACCTAAAGCAGATGAGGAAAAGTAATCTGGGCTCTGGCTAGCCAAGAAAACAAATGGAGATCCCAAAACACAACTTTAGCGCAGCCACTAAAGAAAAGCTCCCATTGCCTGGGAGCCTGGCACAGCACGAAGAGGCCGAGAGCATTCACCGCAGCGTGGGCTGTGCTGCAGAGCATCTCCCCCTTCCCAAACCTGGCACCGACACCCACAGGCTCGACAGTCAGCCAGCTCTAGCTCTGCTCCCAACAGGAACGGCTGGCAACTTGTCTTTTCCCAGGCCTTTGGTACAAGTGGAGCAACCGCTTCATTTTATTTTATTGTTCCCATGATATCATTAGTTAATTGTAACCAGCAAAATTCTTCTTGCTGTGCCTCCGAGGGCCAGAGCCGGCCCAGGGGCAGTGACCATGCTTGTCTCTTGGCTCCACGTTAGCCAACGTGCCTTTGCAACTATTTGCATTTCAAAACTTCTGCGCTCAGACAAATTGCTTTTTTCTAGCAATGAGATCAGTTGACAGACATCCCAGGTCCAAGGCAGAGGAGAGAAGGAAGCGTTGGCGTGGACACAAGGAAAAGCCAAAAAGCTGCATTCAGCGTGCTCAAAACCACCCAAACCCAGGCCGAGGAGGGAAAGACATAAGTGTCAACATACATCCATGGCAGGCATAAGCTTGTGTACAACATGCAAAACTCATGAGATCTATTCAACAGTTGCACATTCAGCATGACAAAAAGTGATCCTTTGAAGACTTGGATTACACCTCCATCACCCAGGGGACAAAACAAGAGGTACTGGTTAAAGTGGGTGCCCCGTCCTGTTGGATTGCAAGGAGAGTTCACCCAACATATCCTGTGGTCACCTGAGCTGTGCAAAGGGGAATGGCTACAACCAACAGTAGAAGGTTATTGTATTAATATTTGTAATTCCTTTGAGAGTTTCAGATCACAAATACCACTAGAGGAGGGCAAAGCATTATGTTAGCAAGAGCCAGCGTTAGCATCCTTGGCTCCTGAGGCGTCTCGCAGGTGATGTCCAAACACCGCACCGAGCACAGGTTGTTCCTGCAGCTCAGTATTTTTCTTTCTTTTGCATTTATTCTAATGGCAAACTGGAAGGTGGAAATGCCAAGTGCCTGCAGTCAGAGGGATCTGCTTTCTGGCTAAGCGGAGGCACCCCAGAGCTACCCCCATATCTCCTTGCTGCTTGCTTATCAGCGAGCTGAACCTACTTTAATATAGGCACCAGAAAGGGAAGAGGCTTGAGCTGGAACATGGGCTCAGTCCAACGCTTAGATCCTGAGAATGGAAAACTCACAGTCCCTGAAGAGGAGAGAGGCTGGATTGTGGTTTCTAGAGGGAGAAATTTAATACAAGCTTGTAGAGTAAATAAACTGCAATCTCATCCCTACGTCTAGCGTGTGAGAATCTACAGTCCCAGGCAGCGAGGAAGAAATCCCGTCCTTAATGGGTGCTGGAGC
>BOSO01000621.1:20208-34174 GCA_018403395.1 Gorsachius goisagi | reverse complement strand
CTGCCTCCTGCATCGTCCCCTGCCAAGCGGGACCCGGCCCCGCTGCTCACGGTGGGTGGGGTAGGAGGCAGCTCCGAGGGGCAGGGACAGGAAATTTCCCTAAATCCTCTTTAATCCCCAAGGACACTCATATGTCACAGAGCAAGAATCAGCCCGCGGAGCATCATTGTGAGCTTAAAAAAATACCCACCGCAAACTTCCCCCCGCTATAAAAAGCCCGAGTTGAAACCAGCCCAGAAGAGCAGCGTTTTAAGTCGGTGGCCAGCTCTGTAAACTGTTGGTCCTGGATTTTAATTTCCTGAAGTGTCTCATTTCTTTCCCTCACAAAAGGGAGCCAGAAAAAAATCCTCTTTCTTTCTCTCCTTCGCACAGTTGCTCTTTGAGCAAGGCCGTACCTAACAATTATTCAGAGAAACATTATGTTGACATTACTGTTTAGAAAATAAAAAAGGGTTTTTAAAGCTAGAGAGTAACATCGTGACCATATAGCACTAGTGAATGATTAAAAATTTAGATGACTGCCTTTGAAACAATAAAAAAGCTTTCGAAGCTTCTTAATGAGCAGCTATCAGAAATAAAGCATTTAAAACTTCAGAAAGTGCCTCTGTGGAAATTTCATTGTCTTTGATGCTGTAAAATAACTGCAGGGTGGATTCATTTCAAGTTCTTTTTAGCATACTGGTCGTTTAGAAATATTGGGAGATATCTTTCTTAGCAATATGTGGGGAAAACAATGTCTTGGTCGCTTTCATTTATCTGCAATTTGACAGGAGTGCAGTTTATTAACTTGAAAAGAGACAGATACATTATCTGAAACACAGAGAGTATAGTGGGTATTGCCTCCTTTTTATACCAGTGGGAGTCCATGACACTTTGAACTCGCTCACCATTAAACGCCTTCCTGAGTTGTTGAAGAGGCCTTTAAAAAGGGAGCCTGTGCATTTATGATGTAAATTCGTTATTTTGACAGTCTTTGAAATCTGTCATATTCACGTCCAATTTAATGCACCGCAAAAAATTCTTTTCTTTTAAAATACTTTTCTTTTAAGATTTCAAAGCCATTTTCATGTAGAAAACTATTGTTATACCTAATATATCCTGAAAGTGTTTTAGCAAAGGAACTTATATGATTCTGTTTTAAGTCATGTCAGGTTTTAAAACATGTCATTTCTTCAAATAAGCTTTGACCATGTTATCTTTTTTTTTTCATTAGTTAAAGTGCACTTGATTTCCATGGATACAATTAGTCAGAATATATGTTATAGTATCATCATCGGATCAAATGGGGCTCTTTCAGGCTGTATTCAGCGGAGCAATTGCCCACATATCTGAGATCAATACAGACCGGCACACAGGTAGACGGATGCAGAGAGATGAGGGCTGGTTGGGAAAGTGGAGGATTGTACTGAAGCACAGCGTATTTAATGAGAACCTGGACCAGTGGGAAAATTAAACCGCTCCTTTTAAAACGACGAGCGCTGAGTATTTGCTCTAAACGTGGAGTGGGGCAAGGAGGAGCAGGACAGGAGGGGGCCGCACGGCATCTGATGAAATCCAAGTTCGGTTTCATTCCGGTCAAATCCAAGCCCCATACATTTCAACTCAATCTTCAATCCAAACAAACCTCCTTCGGTTTGCTAATCCTTATTACACAGTGGATTTTTGCTGTACCTGCACTTCTTTATCAGTTTGCAAGATATTTTTCAGCCGGTACAGAGGTCTTCATGCAGCTCTGCTTCAAAGCGGTGTACAGAGGAGGTTCTGTAAAGAGTTTCAGAGAGTGTTTACAGATGCCTTATCACTTTGGGAGAGGCGGTTGGTGGGCAGGGGGAACACATTTCTCCAAAGCGGCGCAGATTCGTCCTAATCTAGGGAAACGATCAAATAAGAGTTTCAAAGATCTCCTACTACAAAGGCAGGCATTAAGCTCACTCCTTGCCTGCCCAGACTCCGGGGCTGTTTTGGAATACATGGAAATATGTCTGTTATACGAAGGAACCTTCCACTGATGGTTTAAGCACCATTGCACGTGTCCCCGGTGGCTGGGTTTAAAACGCGGCGTATCGTGAGCGAGATAAACCAGGAGAATCATTACTTCAGTGGCATTTAACCCTGTAATTGGGTGGTTCTTTTGGGCACTGATTTTATAAGGTCACCCTGTTATTTCCTTTGCTGGCTGGCTTGTGATGGTGTTCTCACATGTTATTACTCTCTTCCATCACACAGAATGATATTTCGGGGCTGAAAGGGCGAAAGATTTGTAAGAACTGTCCTTTCCCACACTGTGATTGTCTGAAAGCTTCAAATAGTCAAAGGCTGAGTAAAGGTGGTTTAGATGGTGTCTCTGGGGCAGAAATTCCACCTGGTCTAGGGGTAGGAAAGAACTATAAGGATCTGATCATTTTATAGTTAGATCGCCTTGTCCCTCTGCAAAGGTAGGATATATTTTCCTGATAGAGCTTGTATCAGATATTAAACCAATACTAACACTTGATCTCAGTCAAAAGGCCATTAAATCTTACAACCTGAAAACGGCAGCTCGAGCCTTGAAGCAGGGAATCCTGCAGAGCCTGCTGCCTGCTAACCCGATGGCCTGGCTGTGCTCCTTCACAGGATTCGTTTCTCCTATCATTTCCCCGAGTTTCGGATTTCGTTGGCACAAGCAAAACCTTGGGCTGCATGAGAAAATACTTTGAAACAGTGCCTAATTGACTTGGGTCTGGTTCAGAATATAGTACGCCGCATAAACCACCATAACATCAATCAGAGGGAGAAAGGATGTCCCCATGTTTGGCTTAAACTACAGGGTATTTCCTTTGCCGAAAGCATTTTAATCACACTTAAGTATAGGTTTGCTGTGGCAAAAAAGACCGACCCATTCCAGTCGTTGATTTTTCCCACAGAAGGAAACTTCTGTAAGGCAGCCTGTCCGGTGAAACGGCCCAGGGTTCGTTGCACCAACTGCATTGACTTCACCAGCCGTATCATATCTCTCCTCTTTTTTGCTCTGCACTCCCACGGTAAGAGGTGTGTTTCTGGGGTCTACAGGAATATTATTTCCATCCCAGTTTGATGGTATTAAACTTAGTCTCTGGGATCTACGCTCCCCCCTCTTCTTCCTAGGCTTTTATGCCCTTTCCCCTCACCTCCTCCTCCACACTTAGTGCCCCTGTTACCCCCAATAGTGCCAGTCAGCCCCAATAGTGCCAGTCAGCCCCAATAGTGCCTCCCTGGTAGAGAAGAAACAGGAACTGGTTGTTATGAATATTAAAAAAAAGTTATTTAAAGGAGGCTACTGAGGACAGAAAAAACTCACGGCTCTCTTGGGCATGCCTACCCTGCACAGCAGAAGCCCACCTGCACTCCAATTCCTGGCATCTTCACACCTAAACACTCAAACTAATCACTTATTTAAGGACTGTCATCAAACGGGACTGTTGGTTTTAGATGTCTCAAATCTCAGTCATGCACATGACACCCAGCATTTTCAATAAGTCTTGAGTAACCTCTGTGAAAACCAGGGCCCCAAATCTAAGCACTCAAAACCCACTTTTGGAAATCCGTGCCAATAGCTACTGTTATAAACTAAGCAAGGGCCCAATCCTGCCACTATGTCGACAGCTCGGTGACGACACCACCTGGTTTTAGGCTGATTCTAGAAAAAGTGACCCTGCAGACCGTGCTATTAGAGTACGTTGCCATAGTTGGAATTACTGAGAAATCAGAGTCACTGCCTGGGCACGCAGAGAGCAACCATTAACAGCCACTTCCACCATCATCCCCATTGCACAGCACGTACAAGGACCTCGCTCCTTTTTTATCTTTCACCTCCTACGGAACAGGAGTGATTTGCTTACAAACATCAGCAAGAGACAGGAGGAGAAAGGGGGGGGGGGGGGGGAAGAAGCACATGTTAAGCCCCANNGGGGGGGGGGGGGCCCCAAGAAGCACATGTTAAGCCACTCTGATAAATCAGACATACAGCAGGAGAAAGGGCTAAACCCACGCTTCTCTAAATGCCATACGAAACCCCATCCCTCTCACGACGTGTTTTAGATCAGTCGCATACACTTACGTGCATACAGCAGCACAAACACATGAAGGACAGTTATGCCCCAGCTGATGCCAACCTTGATTTCTAACCTCTTGAGATGCCACCTCTGGGAAGAGTCATGAAATCAGAACTTTATGGGAATGAGGTTTCAGTGATAATTCTGGCTGGCCAAAGCCAGTTAGTGAATCACACATAGACACACACGTCAGGATGGATGGAGAGAGCCTTCCCCTGCAGCTTTAGCCATCGTTCCTCCCCCGTCCCACACAGGAGGGGCTGTGAGCTCACAGGTATTGCCTGGTGGCAGCTGCCACCTTATCCATGACAACAGGAGCCCTTGCCTGTGTGCCCAGGCCCAGACTGGCTGGGATTGAGGTGTTAAATTCACTGCCTTTAACCTTCCATGAGAATTGACTGCAAGTGCAGAGCTCTTAGAAGTAATGCGTTTTGGCAAGAAACCCCACTTAATAGGCAGGCGACTGAACCCTGCGCTCCCTGCAATTTCTAAATGGCTTTCAGGCATAGCCAATCTCCTACCCAAAGAGAAAAACAGCTGCTTCCAGGGAAAAAAAATGTTATCCTGCAGCCCTGTGTCCCAGACTTGCAGTCCTACATCTGGATCCGAAGTCCTGCATTTCACATTGGCCCTTCTGGGACTGGAAGGAACAACGACCCGCACTCATTTAGGAAAGAACAGTTCATCTTAATGCAAATATTGCCCAATTATGTGAAAGGGCTCAGCGCCTCGGACACATGGATGCAATTCATGAAAGAATCCAAACAAGGCAAGATCAAGGAATCCTGATCTGTTGTGCAATGTCAAAGAACAAATATAAAGAGTCACTAAGGAACATCATGGCATCGGGAGATACGCCAAGGCATCCTGATATAGAAGCTTAACCGTGCCTAAGGGCAACTGGGAAAGAGAGAATGTTGTGGGGTAGAACTGCCCCGTACGCACGTCCTGCAGCTTCGTCCTCCTTCGCTTGCTCATCTCCCCCTGCCAGCCGCACGCCGATGCACGTGCCTGGCCCAGCCACCCGCGGAGATGCTTTCGGTTCAGCCACACTCCCCCCCCACATTTTTTGCCCATATTCACTTGATATTTTTGCTATTCATCATCTGATTTTTTTTTTCCTGTCCCCTGAAACAGACTGCAAATGCAAATCCTGCTGTTAGGATTGTTGAAGACAACAAAAATTTTTTTAAAAAAAAGAAAGAAAATCAGAAGGAAAACATAAAACTGAGAGGCGACTAAATATCTCCCAGACGGAAAGGGAAAAAGTAAAACTGCAACAGTGGGTTGCAAAAGAAAAATCCATTGAACTTAGCCATCCTAGCAACACATCCCTTTGTTTACGAACCATCTGAAGCAAGTTTTACCCTGCAAACTCCATGGGGATCCTTGATTTCTCTAGCCAAATTAACTAATTTATCTCAATCACGCTAAATTCTGGTCATTTGATCTGTCGCTCAAAGTCTGTCCTCCATGTAAATAAAACCACCCCGTAGGTTTGATTCCATGGAAGACCACAGAGAGACAGACAGACAGCATCCCAAGCAAAGGGGGCTGCCAGGGCATGCATTCACCAGCGCACCTCCCTGCAGTGCTTTTTATCCAGGAGGATCACTGAGAGCTCACCTTTTGCTAGAAAAAAACCCTTGAAAATGGCTGAGAGGAAAGCTATTTTTAGATCTGCCATGGATATAGGACAGGTTATATTCTTATACAGTATAAAAAGATTGTCATTTCAAGACTCAAGTAGGCTGAGAGGGAGGCAGTGGGACTTCACAGGCCCTTCGCCTTGGAACCTCCTCTGCATCCAGGCACCGTTCCCTGCATCATGCCTTCCCCTGCCCCCAGGTACTGAAAAATCAGACAGATGCCCCCTTAACACAGGCTACATCAGGGGTTTATATGGAGCAAAATCTGGCCAGATACATAATGGAATGACCCCAGTGGTTACACATTTCTGAGGCAGACTGTCCATGCAATCAGCACCAGTACAAGGACCACTACAGAAGGGGATAATCTCCATCATTTGCCCATTTCTTCGTTTCACAGCATTTTACAGCTGACACAATCTTCCAAATGCCCAGCTTCTGCCTGAGCACCCGGCACACTTAAATGACCTCGGGTACGCAAACCAGGGAGGGAAGGTCCTGTGCTATTCCTGATCCATGGGCACAGAGCATCCAACTCCTTGTGGAGGGGGAGAGGTGTTTTGTGCCCTATTGCCTGTGAACAAGATCCCCCTGTGCCCTTTTTGGGCACCCAAGGAAAGTAAGTGGCATTGCCCCCCCAAGGCCTTCAGCAGTCCCTTCCCCATGGTCATGCATTGACCCTGGAGACCTGCCCAAGGGGATGCTCCAACACAGACCCATGATTTCAACACACGTTTGATGCCCAGCTGGTAGGCTTCATCCCATTGCTTTATAAGCAGTGAGAGAAAAAAAGCTGGAGAAAGACGAAATGATGCTTTGCGTGGCTGGATGCAGTAGAATGACTTAGTGACATGAAAATTGTAGGCCAGTTTGGATTTTATAAGTTATAAAAATCCAATAGGTTCAGGGCTGCTTTCCTATCTTCACATGCGACTCCCAACAGCTTTGAAGCTGCCGCTGGGGCTATGTTTCCTTTCTCTAAGAAAGCTTTTGTCCACCAGGACCAGATGGAGATCTCAAACCTCATTTGCAGCAAAGCTAACATGCCAGAGACAACATAAAGCGATAACCTAAATGGAAATGCTGATGCCAGCTTAGGCTTTAAATATTCACAATATCCCTGCTGTCATTCCAGTGTCAAAGATAGTAAGCCCAGATAGACAGACATACAGTACACAAAGCTGTAAAAGAACCTGGCACTTTTTTTTTTTGTAATTTCCATGTTTTTATAACAGTATTTGATCTGTTTCGCCAGCTACTAAGGTATGACTAACTCCAGAAGAGGTTTGACATAAATAGCATATTGTATTTGAAATTCACGTCACGTAGGTAAGTGTGACTGGGCACTTCAGTCCAGAGACACGCTCCTACTGAGCGAGTGACTCAGTCCCCAGCTCCGTGTCTGTAGCTGGACGTGATGCTCCTCCAGACCTCGTTCCAAATGGTCCATCTGCCGAGTCACTCCCACGGAAAGGGCCACAACGGTAGAATTTGCAGGAGGAAAGCAAAGGGCAGCAAACACAGAGAAGTCAGCTTAGAAATACGAATTGCTGTAGACTGGGAAATTCTCCGTTGCATTCACTCATCTCCCAGGGTTGAGCGCAATGCCATGGCCACTGGACCCCAACAGCCACGAGCTCAGCCGTGCCCTGTGAGCTGATGCCCATCCTGTGCTCCTTGTGCTGCTCAGGGAGGTGGAGGGGATGCACAATGCCAGGGCAAATGTTATTTTGCAGTTTGCAGGGATGGTCTGGGGAGGCAGAGGGCTCTTGGCTCCAGCTCTGCTCTGTGCTCCTACTTCTAGGTGGGTTTAATCAAAGAAATGCACACACAAGATCCCCAAGCTTTAAAGAGAGGTACCCAGTGACAGCTCTGCCCCTCAGGGTGCAGTTTAGCACTGCTCCCCCTCTCCAGAATCCAAGTTGGAAGCTGCTTAAGACATTTTATAGCTTCATGCTTTTTAATTCTTATTTTATAGGCTTTTACGTAATGCTGCTGCTCACCTGTTTGAACGACCAGCTCCCATCCACCCCTCCACCACGTACCAGGTGCACAGGCGCACATTTGGTGGGAGCACATTGCAGGCACTGAACTGTCATCAACCCAGACATCTCCCCTGCTCATTTGCTTTGCACCTGGGCCCTCTTGGCATCACAACGCGGAAAATTCCCCAGGCACAAAGCCGGTCTTGTAAGACCTGCTCTGTCCGGTTTCTGCTTGCAGGGGCTCTTCTGCAACAAACACACGAGCTGATTAACAAAGGGGTCATTAAAAAATAAGAGGAGTTAAATGCTCTACTTCTTGCACATCCACATCCAAAGAGCACGACAGCGCGAGGTACGTCGATGCTGTGCTCCGTGTGCATCGTGGCCTGGCAGGGCCATGGTAGGTGAGCAGGCAGAAAGAGGTGGAGGCTGCAAATACATTCCAGGCTTGATGCTCTTTGTCATGATTGTAAATTCTCATTTGCATTAAAGCCTCTTTAGGTTGGCAAAGCGAATTAAAAGGGCAGCAGTGGAAGCGATCATCAAACTCGTGATGTTCTTGCTGACCAACACAAGTGAGCTCATAGCTCGCTGTTTGTCCTCAGGGCACTGGCCCTACTGACATTACTAAAATAGCACCATTAGATGCTGGGAACTTCCAACTATTTTCCTGCTAATGCTCTGATTGCCATTTTCTGAGATACGATGCAGGTAGCAGGAACATCTCCCAGAGCAGCATTCAGAAGCAATACTCATTTTGGTCTCCTCCAAATGAGAGGAATCTAGCCATACCTCAGTGATGGATAGGATTTGTATGTTCCACCGGTGGATCCATTTTATTTTATTCTATATAAGCACCATTTTTCTCCTTGACTCTTAGTGCATCTGTGCTCTAACTCTATAAAGCATCAGACCTGGTTTTGCTATCTCTTCTCCCTCTGCCTTTCTCTCTAGGTCTCCTAAGTGCTCCTCTCCCATCTAACACAGTCAACCTTTACATGCAAAGGGAAATGTGTTATTCTGGTAACCCAGTGCAATAAAACCAACACTTTGCCCAAATGCACCTTGAAGAGCCAGCTGAGCTGTACCTTGCATGGTGGAGACACAGCCTGGAATCTCAGACCAAAGCCAACAGCACTGAAGCGGCACAACCCAAGAGCAGCTCCTGCTCCCGGACTGCGCCTAGAGCCACATTTCCCCAGGGGCTGAGGGTGCCACAAAGCCAGACGGATCTGCTGAGAGGGGTTAGACTTCTCAAAGAGCGTTTCACTGAGTGGGAACGCACCATCATGTGCAGTGTGCATGGCAACATGGTCTTGGGAAGCCATGCCCTGTTCCCAGCTCTCCACCAGTTGTGCCAGGAGTACACAGCAAACACCTAGAGAAACGGGCGATTTTGTGGACAGGAGGATTTTCACTGACGAAAAACAGACACCATCAACCTATTTATCCCACAGCATCTTCTGCATCCTTAATATACACAAAATAGTGTTTTCGCACATTTCCAGCAGTGCTCCAATGAGGCCCTCAGAAGCTCCACCACCTCCTTCTGTTTAATTTCAGTATCATCTCCAAATCCGCTCCTTATTCCCTCCAAGAAACGTTCAGACACCCAGCAGTCCAGCTTGCCCCCACAACGCAATTTCACCGACCAACACGCAATGCCCGGGCAAGCTGTCAGTGACCATCCCTGTGCATTTCACCTTGCTCTGGAGCAAGGACAAGCTGAGGTCCTGCTGCCCACGGATCTCCTCCTGCTTCTCACGCAGGTGACCTGACTGCTGCCTGGGAAGCCTGTAGCCATACAAAGTCCCCATCGCTGTCCTCAGCTTTCCTTGGGCCTGGGCACGTACGTGCTCCTCCCTCCCACGGGCGCAGACCATGAAGTTTTGTAGCAGTAGGGGCTGAGCAGATTTCCCTTTGCAAGACGGTCTCCCTCTTGCCTTGCTTTTGCCAAGATCTGCTGATATTCAGCCTCTTTGAGGTTTTTCTTGGGGAAGGGAAGGGGGGAAGCATTTGTTTCCCAGTTGCAGATTTTCTCCTACACTTACATGTTTGTCCATGGAAGAAAAAAAAAAGAAAAAAAAAGTCCTCTATTGTAAAACTTGTCAAATGAGACCACCCAAGTGGCTGAAGGGAGGGAACTGGGAAGGAGGAAGAAATGCCTTGAAAACCATTTTCTTTTTGATGGTTTAGAAAGGGAATCGAATGTTATTGTCTCACTTTAAATATGTTCTTTATGAGGAGGTCATGTAGCAGGCACATCATTTTCTAATTACAACCATGCAGATAGCATGGAAACAAAATATATGGAGATTTTCCAAAACAGAGGACGCACTTTCAAACAATATACTGTACAGTTCATCTTCCAAGTCCCAAAATAAAGCAAAGAGCTTTACTCAGAAGGAACTAGATATAGTTGTAAGCTGTTAATCGCTTCCTTTTACCCACTGTTTTATTGTCAACGGGAAACCTAAACCCAGCCACTGGATAACAACTGGAAAATGTTGCCTGGGTTTTGATGGAGTTTTCTCAGGATGGGCTGGTGCTGTCCATGGAAAGAGCCTCACTAAACCCACTTACAGGAAAGGGGGAATTCAGACCCACTCTAACACCACCAAGAGCCAGAGAGATTTCCCAGCAAAACTTGCTCACTCCAAATTGTGCATTAAGGGAATTGCATGATCAAATCCCATTAAATTGACAGGAAATGAGGCTTAAGTGAAAACCAGTGTTCCTTTTTAAACATCTCAGCGCTGCAGAGAAAGGAGGGGACCTGGGGCTTTGGTTCCCACGCAGAGAGACGCGGGGCGAGTGAGGGAGCCCTGTCCCCTCCAAGCCCCCCTGATGCTCCCACTGCCAGCACCAGGGCATGCACCACTTCATGCCAATCTCTTTGCCTGGGCTTTGGGACCCTCCTTGCAAAGCACTGACAAAGGCAGGCTTTCTCCCTAGGATGCTGTGATTTCTGTCCCTAGCTTGGGATGATGTGAAAGCCAACGTGTTCCCAGCTGGCGGATGAAAGGAGGTGTGGATAAGGAGGGGTACCTGCAGGGAACCTGCCCCTTGCGCAGCACCCACTGCTCTGCAGCGGGGGAATGAGGTCAGATGTGCTTCCAGGATCATAGAATCATAGAATGTTTTAGGTTGGAAGGGACCCCTAGAGGTCATCTTGTCCAAACCCCAGGATCTAGTCCAATCCAGGGGTGACTGCTATTCCACCAGCGTTGCTGGGATTGATTTTCCCCACCGCCTCTCTGGTGCTTCAGCTCCCCAACCCAGGTTTACTGGTTAGGAGCAAGGTGTCCACCATCCACATGCCCTGGGACACCTCCAGGGTCCCAACCCTCAGGCTGGCCAGCAGGGCTAGACATGCTCTGGACAGGACCAGTGCAATGCCAGTCTCTCCATGGAGATGGAAAGCAGTGGGAAAGGGCTAGGAATGTGTCCCCAGGATGCCCTTCTTGCTCTGTCCCACCTGCCAAGGTTGAAGGAAAGGATGCATTTGGGTACAAAGCGGGGTCACAAATTATCTCTGCGGTTTTATCCCTCCCCATATTTGCCTCCACTAGGAAAAGCATCCTGTGAGGTGCAGTACTGAGAACTATTTTGTGCCAAGCTTCATATCTCTGGCCTAAACAGGGAGAGCCACATCTCAAGGCACATCAGAAGGCCCTGGTGAGCACCAGGATGGAGCAGGACAGCTGCTGGCCAGTCCAGGATTTCTTCAGCCTTCTCTGCACAAGAGGTGGCACCATAACTTTGTGTGCCTGTTTGTTCATAGCTGTCTAACGTGCATTTTCCCAGCAGACAAAAACCTTAAAGTGTCACTCTGGCTCCATCCAGCTGAATTTAACCATAATGAGTGATCAGGGGTTTCCAAAGAGGGTAATTTAAATGTGTTTACACTGCCACTAATCCCCCTGCTTTGTTTGTCTAAGATGCTCAGGATAAAGGGATGCATCTCTGGTCTCTTTGTATCCGAAGTAACACAGTGGCCTGTAATTGAGAGCGGAGCACTTTTAGGCTAAATTGTTCTGGTTACAGTCCTGCATAATAATAAATTATTGTGGAGCAAAAGGGAAGATGACGGGCTGGAGCCTGAGCTCCACCGCACCAGAGGAAAGCCCGGTTTGGGAGAACCCAAAGGTGCCTCTCAGGGTTCTTCACTCACAGCCTCCCCTGCGAAAAGCAAACCCACACTTCTCCTCCACTGCATCTGCTCCTGATGCTCAGGACTGCAAACTTCATACACACCACAGCTTAAGCAGCTGGGAGCTTCTGGCCAAGTATAAAATAACCCCTTAATAGCCCCCAAAATAACCAAACTCCCCGGTGCAGCCAACACACCTACTGCCTTTGCTGGTTCCAGTTACAACCCTGAGTGAAGCTCAAGGAACCTGACTTTCCTTATGGTCTTTTCTTTGGAAACATGAACCTGGAATACAATTTCATTGGATTGCTCTAGGATAAAAAAAAAGGAAGGAAAAAGCACTGAATGAAGCAAAAGGAACCCATGTTGATTAAGGAAATAAAAAGAGCAGCAAAGGACAGAAAGGGAAGGCAGGAGCACACCCCAGGCAAAGCAAACTGCTCTTTTTGTTTAACACTTTGCTGTCCAAGCCTGCCCAGCATGAAAAAAAAAACCCTTTTAACAGGAGCCAGAGCTGGAATTCACACCTGTAAGCTGGACCTGCTGCTCCCAGCATCAGGATGGCCACAAAGACCCAAGTCAGCTCAGATCAGTGTCAGTGCAGCGGGTGCATAAAGGCAGCTGAGCCCTCCCCTTTACACTGGATTACTCCAGAAGAAAGCTGCATTTGTTCGAGGTGGTCTGAATAGGCTTTGGAGGGGTTCTTTTGGGGGTGTGCATGCTTTTTTGGTTTGGGCTTTGGGGTTTTTTGCAGCTTGGTTTTGTTCAGGGGTTTTTGTTTTGTTTTTAAGTATCCACTTTGTATCTGTTTCTATCCCCAAAAGGGAGAGGAGTTCTGCAAATCCACATTAAAGCCTCCCTGGGCAGCAGCAAAGGGGCTGCGCCGTCGGTGGGTTCAGCCTCCTTGTGCAGGAACACAGCCCACCACGGTGCTCCAAACCGCCCGTCCCCAAGATCCAGCTTGAACAGACCACAGTGGATCAGCTGCTGACTCGATCCCGAAGCCCTTCACTGATCTCATACAAAACACCATGAAATCCATTCACTAGAAACAATTTCTAACCTGGAGATGGTACCTTGTCCAAGATCACAGGAAAACTGCTGCTTTTCTAGCACTGCTCTGCCTGTTTTGGGAGTCCCCTTTTGGGCTTAATCCCAGTCCCCATCTCAGCCCGCCAGTGCAAGTTCAGCCCCTGGCACACAGCAAAAATATACGTGATAAATACCACGTGATAATTGCAGGAAAGAGAAAGCACTGATCTCCTGTAACACCCCTGTCAGAGCCAATCTGACAAGTACAGGGGTCCCCAACATGGAACTATCGCCCCACGTGGCAGCCTGGCTCCGGGGAGCAAGGTTTGAGAGGCCAGTGCATTTATAAAGTCTGCATTGGGGTGCCAATCCTAAACATCCCCATAGCCAGGATCCTATGAGACCAGTGCTGCTCTCACATGCCACGTGGCAACCGAGGCAGTGGCCGATGCTCACCCTGGGTAGAGGCTTTTCTCACCCAGGCACTTGCCCACAGCGGGAGGCAGATGCTCCTAACACAGCTCTGTGGAAACACTTAGGAGGATCCATGTCAAAGCTCCCAAGGTGTTTTGCTATCTTAGCGTTGTACATCTTCATGGATTTGGGCTGTCATGGGACAGTTAGGTACCCCTCAAGGGCAAGTCATTGAGCGTAAGAGGAGTGTGGCCAGCAGGGCGAGGGAGGTTCTCCTCCCCCTCTGCTCTGCCTTGGGGAGACCCCACCTGGAGCACTGGGTCCAGCTCTGGGCTCCCCAGTTCAAGAAAGATGAGGAACTCCTAAAGAGGGTCCAGAGGAGAACAACGAGGATGATAGGGGGACTGGAGCATCTCCCCTACGAGGAAAGGCTGAGGGAGCTGGGCTTGTTCAGCCTGGAGAAGAGAAGGCTGAGAGGGGACCTCATCAAATATCTTAAGGGTGGGGGTCACGAGGACAGAGCCAGACTCTTCCCAGTGGTGTCCAGCACCAGGACAAGGGGCAATGGACACAAACTGAAGCAGAAGAGGTTTCAGTTGAATATAAGGAAGAACTTCTTGACTCTGAGGGTGCCTGAGCCCTGGCCCAGGCTGCCCATGGGGG
>BOSO01000621.1:0-17998 GCA_018403395.1 Gorsachius goisagi | reverse complement strand
AAGAAGTTTTTCCTCATATTCAACTGAAACCTCTTCTGCTTCAGTTTGTGCCCATTGCCCCTTGTCCTGTCGCTGGACACCACTGCTGGATCCACTAACAAAGGGCAAAGTTCAACCTTGACATGATCAAAGCCCATTTGTACAAGTCCCAACTTTGTCAAAACTACACTAGGTTTTTAGAGTTTTCTCACAAAACCAGGACAAGCCCAGAGCAGCTCCAAGCCCTGGCACAAGGATCATGCTGCAGAGCTTGGATCCAGACCAAAACTCTTTGCTGTAGTGAGGTGGGGGTCAGCCTCTTCTCCCTGGCAACAGATGATAGGACAAGGGGGAATGGTGTGAAGTTGCGCCAGGGCAGGTTTAGGTTGGACATCAGGAAAAACTTCTTCCCCGAAAGGGTTGTCAGGCTCTGGAATGGGCTGCCCAGGGAGGTGGTCGAGTCCCCATCCCTGGAGGGATTTAAAAGAAGGATGGATGAGGTGCTTAGGGACATGGTTAGTGGTGGGATGGCAGGGTTAGGTTAAAGGTTGGACTAGATGATCTTAAAGGGCGTTTCCAACCAAAGTGATTCTATGATTCTTTCAAAGTTCAGGCCTCTTCTGTCCTCCATGGTTTGTAGCCTCCACAACGCCCTTGGCACAGACCTTGCTCAACCGAAGAACAGTCCATGACAGCCTTGTGGTACATGCTCACCCTGTAGGTGAGGACCACAAGCTGAGCATGGATGCTGTATTTTTAAGTCATCTGGAGCATCATCTGCTGTATCCCAGCTGGCAGGACCCAGCTCAGCAGCTGGAAGTCTAGCAGATGTCTTTTACTTATGCATCTGGGTGAATAACTATATTAATGTTCAATTTTTTTCAGACAGTAAAAACAGACACTCATACACATTAGACATTGCTCTATGTATATTGTGTACCCCATAATCAGCAGGTAATATTCACTCTTTAGCTTAAAAAAAATGTTATGCTAAATAGAAGGATTTTTGCTTAATTACAGGCTAATCCTATTTCCTCAGAACATGTGATATTTTCTTATCTCCCCAAATGGAAAAGGCATATCTGAATGGGAAGTACTTCTGTGTGGTATCCTGTGACATACAGATTCGCAGAGGGATCTCGATTTTCGGTAGGGCTGTTTGCTGGAAAACAGCAAGGCAAGCTCTGAAGCGTTACAGCCCAGGGGGCAAAGGAGGCACCTTTGTTTGGGCAGTCCTTGCTCAAGCCTCATGGGTCTGCCTTACAGCCCCTTCGAGGCCTCCTACGTGATGCTAACCATCAGCAAACCTGAACCTGACAGCTCCTAAGTTAGATGCATCAACTGTTCAGATAATGGGCAAAGCATGGACTCTCATGCTGCAAAACCTCAGCCCCTACCACCAAGAAAGGAACAAAAGGACTCAGGAGAAGAAACCTCACGGAGGGACCATGACCTGCTGCAGCAGCGGGGACCGGGCAAGCAGCCCTCATCCTGGTGCTCACCGCAGCCTCACATCAGGTACCCAAGGTTGGCATCCTCAGCATCACGCCCAGCCGCAGACGAGGAGGTCGGGCAGTCCCGTAGGATTTTCATAGACACATTCATGATATTTAATATCTTGCCTCAAAGCACTGGCTGCATTTAGCGACAGATACTGAGGCTGGTTAAATAAGACATCCTACTTAAGAGCTGCTATTTCTCTAAAGGCCCAAGGAATTGAAAATTTTATAACTAACTTCACCTGACAAAGTCTTATAAGAGTTATCCTGCCAGATTATAGATAAGAGAAACCAAAGTCCAGAGAAGCAAGGTAGCAAACCTGACGTTGGATCAGCAGCGGGGCTGAAGCCACCACCCAGGCACCGGCTGCCAGCACCTTCCTCTAACCGCTGGACTCAGTGGCTTTTGTGTCTCTCCGTTCCATTATGCATACCCTTCCCTTTTCCCTTAATGATTTAGTGATGTTTGTTCCCTCGCACTGCATGCAGACCTTGCAGATCAAAATAGCCAGTCATCTAAAAAAAATTCTTTATCCTTTGTTCTTCAAAGAAACCAAATAATCTCAATCCTTTGAGAAAACTCAAAGGGTGAAGGCAAAGCATCAGGACTTAGGAGAACAATAACGGTGTATCCCCTGATGAACGAGCATCTCTAGTGCTGTGTGGTTATTAAAAAAAAATTCCTTGTAGTGAAAATTCTTGGGTCAATTACTTGTTGCCACAGGGAGATTTCCTAGGAGTTTTATTGTTATTATCACTATTCAATGATTATATGTAGCAACACAAAGGTGAATTTTTATGGGAAGAGATGCAATGTTTGGTAAATCTTAAACAACAGAAAGTAGAAGGGGGTGGAGTAATGGCGGAATCAAAGTCCCTGCGTTCCCTGTAATGTTTTGGAGCCATTTACTGCTGCTTTCAGTGGGCTGAAGTATTTTCCCCCACTTTGGAAGGTTAAGCAGTGGGTTGATAGCATCTGGACATATAACCACCACATTTCTGTAGCAAGCGGTGTCCGCTTTGGCCAGCACCGGTCTCGCTGCTCTGTCCCCCACTTTAAGCAGAGGAAAACCCTTTGGTTCCCAGGGGTCCAAAAAAAAAAAAAAGTCAAGCCACAGTTTTCCAAAGCACACACCACGATGTCATTGTGAGAGGGCCACAGATCTCCCTGGGCAGAGGACACCCTTTCCAACCACCGCTTGCCTCTGGCTTGGTTTTTGCCCATCATATTTTGGAGTGCTTCACACTTGCGGCAGCAACAGGAGAGGCTGCGTCCACACCTCAGAGCCAGCTCCCCACCACCCCAGTTACACTCCAGTGGGCAGGAACAAAGCAGAGGGAAGCTGGGCGATGCTCCAAAAGACCAATCCCCTCTCAGCAGAAAGGGCCTTTTGGGTCCAAATACAAATCACCTGCAATTCCCTTTTTAATACGGGTTTGTGCACAGGGAGCGCTTTCTTTGCAGAAGCTTCCTCCAGGATGTGGCGGGGCAAACCCTGGTTTGTCTTTTCTTTCCAACCAAAGAGAAAAGGAATTATCAGAAAGGGAAGAGGCTAAAGCATTTCCCTACTCATGGTGGGCTGGTGTCTTCCTTCAACAGCGTAAGGAGAAAGTTAACTCTAATTGTCTTTTTAAAGATGGACAATAAAATACAATCTCTTTCTCCCTGGGGTGTGAATTACTGTATGTTTCCCAACCAGCTACAGCAAAAATGCTTCAACTGACACCTGGAATCTGCACCAGGAGCAAAGCTTTGAGTGGAAGCAAATAGTCCCTTGGACTCCTCTGACGCCCCCACCGAAGGATTTGCAGGTACCAGCTCCTCTGGCAGAAGGGTCGGATAGGCACCAGCCTGCAGGAACGCATGGCCTCCGTCTGCACAAATCCTTTGCCAGGGCAGGTGGCTGCTCCCCCAGCACCACACCATCACACAAGGATGGGATGGATGGTTTGTGAGGTGCTTACCCCATCCTATCTTCCACACGGCAGGAGATTTGGATTTTGCTCTGGATTTGTGACGCAGGGCTAACGCTTTTCCCAGTATCTCGATCCTAATCCCCACTCCTGCTCGGGATAAAATTTGCACATCTGAATCACATCCCAGGGGTGCCTACAGTTACTCAGAGAAGCAAAGGTACTTGCCATCGCCAGGCTGGCAGAAGCAGGGCCAGAAGAAGGAACGGCTCCCATTTAACTGCTTGCCTGAAGAGAATTAATCTAGTGAAGGTGTTCTCCGAAAAATACATATTTGAATGTGAGGGCTGATACAAAAGGCCGTCTGGGTATCAAATAGGAAGCTGAAATATGTCTATCAAGCCAGTACTCTTTGATCATCAGAAGTCACTCATCATTTACACATCACAGGAGGATGCTCAACTCCAGAAGGCGCACAGTCAGCCAAAGAGGAAGACGGATCAGCTGAGTATTTGTGCCTTAAAGCTGTGCAGCTCTTAAATAAATACCAAACAAATAACCCAGTGAACCTCCCAAGGGCAGCGGCACCTTACACTCAGACATGTTGGACACCATTATTCACTCTACCGCTCACCAAAAGGTTAAGAGGTGTTTGCATTCCTAAAGTCACAGAGCAATCGCACTTCCGATTCCTTTTACAAAATCATCCCACTGGATCTGTCCTGCGTTATTGACAGCCTCCCAAGAGCTGCATGGCGGGGCAGTGCTGCAGAGGCTCATTTTTGGGTCTAGGGGCCTTACTCCCACCATTCAGACCCTGCTGGAGCAGCATGAGCGCCTGGAGCTCACAGGACAGCAGCACCAGGCTGGCACCACAGCACATGGAGCAGGCTGGGGGCTGCAGAGAAAAGCTTCCTTACACCCCCCCAGCATCAGGAAAGCCAAGGCAGAGCGTAAAATACAGACTTGCTTTGCTTACACAATCAAAAGTGAGTGCTGTGCGAGGGATTTTTAGACTCCGCGGTTAACAACACCCTCAGACCAACATCTTTTAAGGTTAAATAAGACCAAAGATGACTCAGAAGAGGGAAGAGTCCTCTGCCCGTGCTCCAGGACACAACACACACCCTGTACATGGCAGGGGCTGCGCTCTCCCTGCACTCCCAGGGCTGCAAGCGGTCGCCAGCCCAGACACAAACCACTTGCCCTCTGCCACAAGCCCTTGCAGCAAGCCCTCGCACACCTCCGCGCGGCCTCATGGTTGCCATCAGCCTGACGTCAAAAACCCATCGGTTCCGTCATCCTTTGGCTTCGTAGAGGATGCTCACCGGAGCAGCGACAGCGCAGGGCTCCCTGCCACCATCACCGCAGGTGGGTAGTCAGGTGCAAGACTGTGATATTGGGGTTCTCAGCCCCCCACATCCCAGGGAAGAAGCCAGGCACTGCTGCAACCTCTCTTAACAGCAGGGTCCCTGGGAAAGGCGGGGGCATGTGCCCACAGCCCCGTCAAGGCAAAATGAGAGGCACCTGAGCTGCCCTCCCCCCCTCCCCTAACGTGCCCACCTGAGCCCCCTTCCCCTCTCGCCTCCGCCCTGCGAAGGGAAGGGCATCCCTACCCACACCCTACTCCTCACCCTCCGCTGGGTGTAAATCACCTCCCAACTCCTTTGTTCAAAGCGCATCTCTGGGAAATGTGGAGTACAAAACCCCACGCTCCCTTGGCTCGTTGCGAGTTCAGCCCAGCTTTGCCCAAAGCCTTTGGCTCAAGTCTACAAACTCCTTGAGCCAACCTGCTCCCAATTTTGAGCTGGTTCAAACTCCATTTGAGCTGATTTATGGCTTGACATTAAACAACAACAACAACAACAACAACAACAACTGTTCTCTAAAATGGCAGCTTTGACTATAATTTATGTGAGGCCAGACAGAACTTGGTGTTTTCAATTAAGTTTCAGCTGGATTTTGTAATTTTAGTTTTTTGTTCAGAGAGTTAGAGCAGAACACGGAAGAAGGGATGGAAAGCCACAATTAATTCACGTAAAACTTAATGAGAGGGTAGGTAGGTAAATGCCTTGCAAGGCAGAGTGCTGCCCTTCCATGTGTGTCCAGCTGCAATGAAGGACCACTATGGAAGTGCTGCTTTGAGCTTTTCCCTGTACCAGTTGGCTGGGATTTCTTTCCCCACGCCAGACCTGACGTTGTAGCCCCCTCGGATCAAGTGTGCAGTACACAAGACTGTAGGCCAAGCCATTTGGACACTGTCTTGCAGCTACTGTCCTTGAGATCCCAGTGTTTTAATAGCTAGGATTAGATCACAGTAAAAACTGAACCTTTGACATTTCTTCCTAGCACGTAACTCACAAATTGATGTTAATATTTGACTGTGCCCAGCAGAGACTGAATCAATACTTACAAAATTCACTCCTCCCCAAGGTACTGAGGTCGGGTATTTTGTTTTTACAGGGGAATATCTGGAACCTTTTAAAGGATTAAAAATAAGTTGCGGTTGATCATTTGTTTGCGAGATGGAAAAGGCTTCAAAGATACACGAGAGGATTAAGCCAGAAGCGTTCAGATGATTCACAAGCTGATACAGGCCACCAGGCAGGAAGCATCTCAAATAACTTGCTCTTTTGTGCCCGCATCAAAGCGCCACCGAATGACCGGCAGCCTCCCTTCTGGCCGACCGTCGGCGGGGACCGAGGTGGCAGCGGCGTCACTGCAAGGACCGAGGTGCTCATGGGTTGGGGAGAAAGAAGAGCATTTCCCTCCTTGCTCACCCCGGTGTGTTGTATTCGCAGTTTATAGCAGAAGCTTATGCTAAGGTGTGGTTTATAGCCACAACCTTCTCCTCCCGTTGTTTTTCTGCCCTGCTTGTCCTTTCTTCGTCTTCTCATCCTTTCTTTTTTTGGCTGGGCAAGAGGAAGCCACGTGAATGTAAAAGTCTGCAGCTTGACCTACAGTCCCCTCTTTGTCCTTGCCTGATAGCTGAGGCTCTGACACCAAGAAATGCTGTCCCAGAGGGCATGGTGGGGTGCCTGGTGCCGAGGCGGGGGGCAGCCAAGGCTCACCTTCAGGGAGCTGGATTTATGGCCCACTGAAGACAACGGGAAGAGCACCACTGATGGAACTGCGTGGTGGATGAAGCCTTGGGCTGACCGATTCGGGAAAATACAAGTGAAGGGTTGGAGAAGACAGTTATCTTAGTTGTAAAAGTGCTGCTGGCAGTCCTGAATCCATAATTGCTCTCTTTTTCTTTCTTTTTACCCTTATTCTGAAGCTTCTGGGGGAAGAAGGGAGCTTTCTGCAACCCCAGTCCCCCAAACCTGGGCACAGACGAGCAATGGCAAAGGTGCTGGGTAATTGCTAATTGCAGCTACTCGGGCGCGATGCCAGCCTCATCGACACAAACAGGCTGTGCTTCAGGGAGAGGGTGCTAAGCTGAGGGACACCTCCTGGCTCATTCGTCTTGACTTTCTAGGATTTTACATTTCCCAAAGTGAAGGAGGTCAAAGCTTTGCTCAAAGGCTGCTGAGAAAAAGTTAGACCCCAGGGTAAGAGGAAGAGAGAGCTCCCTGGAGGGGATTTGTATGGCTCTGGGGCCTGATCCTGGGGGCCAAAGATTAAGCCCATTGATCTTTGCAAAAAGGCTGCAGGAGATGAAGCCCGTCCACATTAATTCAAGGCAGATACACAAGCAGCAGCCACATGTACCATGTGGCAGCAAGACCCTCCAGAGTTCACGGCACAGGATGGCGATTTAATGGAGTATACTGTAAAATTAGCTAGGAAAACTCTACATAAAGGGAGGAGAGACATTGCATATACAGTGTGTGAGATCATTATATTACAGACACTTTCAACACCATCTCATAAGGAGACCTTACAAGAGACTAAAAAAATCCTGCACCTCTTAACATCCTGCACTTTTAACCAAAGGCTTAACTTGCACAGAGAGCAATGCTTTTCATATTTAAATCCCATCAGCATGACAGTAGGCCAGGAGGAAATCTATCCAGGCTTTGGAGCCCAGCTATGAAGGGGGACCATGTAAAAATGGGGTCAGCTGGGAAAAGAAGCTGACAGAAACCCCAGTGCGGCCACCAGTTCACTTTCTGGTTTTGCAAGGCCGTAAGTCGTTCTGTTCCACCAAGCCTCCTTCATCCTAACGTGGCTCTGGTGCACCAGCAGCTCTGTGAAAGAGCAGAGGCTGCTCCCCCACCTCCGGGGGAGACTCACGCCCCGGACCCCTGTGCTTTATGACGGTTTGTAATGGAACGGAGTGGAGCTGTAATGGTGATGGGAGGTCCTATGGGTCCATGACTGTTCCCTCCCATGTCAGCCAAAGTGACTTCTGAACGGGGCAGAGCAAACAAGGGTGGCCGTGGTCCCCTCTGCTGCCTCCGACTGCCAGTGCCTCTCCCTCCCGCAGCCTGGTGGTAGTGATGGTGCTCGTGCAAACCCAGCACAGGAGCTGGCAGGTTCCTCGCTTAGCAATCCTTCTGCCAAGCACTCCAGCCCTTCTTTTGGATGCATGCTCACAGTGCTCTCTCCTATATTTTGGCACTCCAGCACACAGGCAGCTCCCAGCTACTGTAGCTGATACTACTTTCATTTGCTGCCAGAGAAAACTCTCAGCCCGCAGCTCTGACCAGCCATCGGGTTTGCAGCTTCCCAGCTCTCCGAGGTCTTTCAAAGTAGCTCTTTCTTTTGAGTTTGGTGAAACCGCGGGCTTTGGTGAGATCTGCTGCTTCCCTTTGGATCCGGGGTATCTCTTCGAATAAGCATGACTCCCTCTGCCCATGCAGGTGGTGCTCACAAATCACCCATTAGCACGCAGGCAGTTGGGAGGAGGCTGTCCTACCCCCCTGCTCCATGTTTGGGCCCTCTTCTGCACCTTTATCCTGTGAA
This sequence comes from Gorsachius goisagi, assembly GCA_018403395.1. NCBI lineage: Eukaryota > Metazoa > Chordata > Aves > Pelecaniformes > Ardeidae > Gorsachius > Gorsachius goisagi. The sequence continues at coordinate 9,695 of BOSO01000621.1, read as the reverse complement.
TCATGGTAAGGATAATGCCCAGACTGAAGGTTAACACATATTTGGTCCTCAAGTGGAATCAAAGCTGGGAATTGGGTCTGGAACTTCATCTCCCTGAAGCTCTGCAAGCCCTGGTCCTGGCAGGTTTGGTTTGGATCTGAGTCCGGGTGTGCAGCGACCGGGGAGCTCCCAATGTGCATTGACAGCAAGGGAGGCAGAAAAGGGCTCACAAAGGAAATCCCAGTTTATGAAATTATTCCATTTTAGAGTTTCTAAACTCATTTTTAATTAAGCATCGTGAATAGACCCACCAGAGAAATGACTGGGATATGCACTATCCACCTGCAAACACTCCGTGCAGGACAGAATACGCAAGCGGAAAATATCAGCGATGGACGTGGGACTGTGGTGACACAGCCTCCTCTAGCTTCAGGAACGGGGGAGTTCTTAAGAGAAAGAACCTCGCGTATATTCATCAAGATCAATTTTCTCAGAGCCAATTTTGTCGTCAACCCCCAACACTGGGCTGTAGGATGGCCAGCTCTGTCACTGAATGCCACGTTACTCCTAAGGAAGACTGATGAACAAGCCCCAAAGCAGAGGTGTCCCGGTGAGGTGGTCACTCAGGTTACCAAGCATAACCAGCAGCGCTTCCTACCTCAGCTATATGGATTTGGGAACAGGGACCTTGTTCAGGTGACCCAAACTTTCGACTGCGGCAAGGAGGACTGACTGACTGCATAGAAAAGAGCTGCGCAGACTTTTTCTTGCCTGCTCTTCTCCTTTAGTCTCCCAGCTTCCCCGGGCATGGTGAATATTGCACATCTTGCTCCAGCTCGGGGGCTTACAGACCCCTTCCTCACCCAGCCAGGGCGGCCGTCCAGGGGGGTGCTGCCAGCTCACCAGAGTGCACAGTCAAGGGTCAGGTACGGAACCTGCCTCTAATATGTCTCAAAAGTTCACCTTTCCTAACAAGGCTAAAAAGACGGCATCTTAATTAGTTGGGAAAAGTACATCAAGCTCATTAACTAATTACGAGGGAAAGTCCCTGCAGCAGATGCCTGGATTGCCTAAAGTACTTCTTACTCTTAACTTTGAAAAAGGATTCTGCTATTAAAGCATTATTTGGTTCCAAAAGCACAACAAAGCCTTTTTTTTTTTTTTAATCGTGCCTATCCAAACTAACCCCTTGCAGCTTTTATGAAGCATGTGTGTGCCAGGCAGGGGGCTAGGGGCATGGGACAGCATCCTTACAGCTTCCTGGGAGCATTCACAAATGGCATCATCCGCCTTTCGAGAGACCATCCGGTACCTGACACGCGCGGTCTGGGCTTCAGCTGGTGCCTCTACAGCTCTGTCAGGAGCAAAATATTAAATGACCTGCGGGATGAGGGCTGAAGCATAAAGTTATCAAGCAGCCAAGAATAAACTCGGGCAATAACCTCCCTATGATCAGCAGGAGACCTTCCCCCTTGCCTTTCTAGTGGGAGCTGATAAAGCAGGAGAGAGCGGGTAATCTTGTGGTTGCTTCTCATTGCACCAGATAAGGACTTGAACTAGAAATATCATTCATATCGCCTATCGTTGCTTCTGAACCAGTCGGTGAGGCACAGCTCTAATGTTAGGGCTTGACTGGAGACATTTGGCTACAAGGACTCAGAGGTGGTTTCAGCCCGGTATATGGTCGTACCACGGGAAGAGCTGGTGATCATCAAGAAACCTTCACCAGAATCAAAACGGTGGCAGAGGGAATCATTCCCAAACACCACTGCAGGGAGATATAGGTGCATATTTTAATACTTAGTTCCCTTTGTGGAGTACAGGTACGTCCAGGGAAGCATTAGAAATTCAGTGGCCAAATTCGAGTGGGGGTAAAGCTGTACAGCCTGGGAAGCCAACAGGACTTTTTTATTGACCTCGTGAGTCAATGTGAAAGTGTTGCAAAGCCCACCCGTGCACGGTGGGGTTAAACTGTTCAGCAGCGTGACCTTGCGATGTGCCGGCAAATTGAACTCAGCGGACACGTACTGTGCTGCACAGAAATATTTGCAAGAGGCGGGCTCGCCTCAGAGATGGCCAGTTATGTTTTTGTTCTTTAACTGATAGTAACTGGCTTGCAACCCGCAATAATATGCTCTTCGCTTTGCTGGGGGGGCGTTTGCTTGCAGGGGAACATTCATGTTCAGGGAGCTAGCAGAGAAGAGGAGGAAGACATCTTGGCCAGCAACAAAACAGCAATTTCATAGAATCATAGAATCATCAAATGTTTTGGGTTGGAAGGGACCCCCAGAAGTCACCCAGCCCAACCCCCCTGCCGGAGCAGGGACACCTTGAACCACATCAGGTTGCTCACAGCCCCGTCCACCCTGGCCTGGAATGGTCCCAGGGATGGGGCCTCCACCCCCTCTCTGGGCAACCCCTGCCAGGGTTTCACCGCCCTCACTGGAAAGAATTTCTTCCTTAGATCCAGTCTAAACCTACCCTGTGTTAGTTTACAGAATCTCCAGAAAGTTGCACAAAGTCCGGGTCAAGCGATCATTTCTCACCTCCGTAAGTGGATATTTTACTAATTTTAGTGGGATTTTGGACAGAGTAAAGGTGGGACTCAGGGACAGCAGATGTGGCAGAGTTTGGCCAAAGCGTTTAGCTGCAATGGTGATGGGTCCACCATGGAGCGGGCCCAGATCTAAATCCTGTCCGCTGTCCTGTGTTGCTCAGGTCTTTTGGGCACCTACAGACTAATTTCTTTCTCCCAGTGTGAGGGAACAACTGTGAGGGCCACAGGGGTGACCGGGAGCAGTAACACCAGCAGAGGCTGCTTGTGGAAAACGGAGGTTTGAGGTGGGGCTCAGCTCATTGCTGTGGGGTTCCTGGGCACTACGGTCACCCCAATAACACTTCCTCCCCCTTAACTCCTCACGAGAACTAGAGAGGTTTCAGAGAACTGCAAAAAAGGACTCACATTTTGCAACAGCCTGTCCCAAGTCAAACTTCCCAAAGCCTGAGGGACCTTGAATTCTCCGTCGGGAGCGGCAGCTTGAGCTCACCACTGCCTCCCAGCTTCGTCCCTTGAGGAAGAAGCAACGCCCTCCACCTTCACCCCTGGGCAGGAGAGCCCTTCAGATGCTTGTTCCCTGAACTACAGGCAGCAAACCCGAAATATTTTCCCTCCTCCCCTCTTGAGGCTGAAGGAATGCCTTCAAACATTTCTGATCGGGTAATCTCAGCTGTCATATGACCTCAGCAAGAGAAAATGGCCAAATTCAGGGGAAACTGTTTGCTTAAACCTATCGTTAGCTCTTTCCCCCCTACCCCCCCACCTTCCCCGTTTTAAATAAACAAACAAACAAATGAAAAACCCCACAGGCCGTACGGGTGGTGGTGTTGCTTTCCTTTCCCTAGAAAGCCTGAGGAATTGCATGGTCAGGGGAACTTCAGCTATTCGAAGACGCCGTGAAATCCACACTGCTGGCTAACAATCCGTCCCTCTGCTTACGGGAGCATTATCAATAAGGAAAGTCATAAATTGCCCGCTGAACAGGAACTCAAAGACCAAAGCCATGTAACTCAAACAGGCTCAAAGCAAAAGAGTCCCTTTAGTGTGAGGGTGGTCTGTGTAAAGTTAGGAGACACCTGCTAGCAAGTCCTGAGACACTAGCATCTGTGTAAACTTGCCCCCTCCCTGCGCCCGCAGCCCTTATAAGGTGTTGAATGAAGCAGTTTCATGAAAAAGGCTCTGTTTGGGGCAGTTCTAAGGCTTACATATACCTAAGTAAAACAGAGGCAGCGCTGTGCAGTCCTGGGATGGATTACCAGGGACCACAGGGAGGCCTATTAATTATTGTGACAAGCCGATCTGCTTGCTGACCGGTGGCTTGGGTTGCACGCGGAGGGGTGGGGGTACGTGCGATCAGAGCCCGCTCTGCCTGCGGGGTTTGGGAGGGCACAATAAAGTCGAGGGGATCTGAGGAAACCGGAGCGTGAGGGGGGAATCTGAAGCTGAATGAGCTCTTCCACCTGGGGCTGAGGGCTGAGAGCCGGTGGGCTCAGCCCCAGCTGCCGGTGCATCCCTGGACCAGAGCATCAGCCTGGTCGGCTCAGCCCCAGCCACCGGTGCATCCCTGGACCGGGAGCATCAGCCTGGTCGGCTCAGCCCCAGCCACCGGTGCATCCCTGGACTGGGAGCATCAGCCTGGTGGGGTCAGCCCCAGCATCCCTGGACCGGGAGCATCAGCCTGGTGGGGTCAGCCCCAGCATCCCTGGACCAGGAGCATCAGCCTGGTGGGCTCAGCCCCAGCATCCCTGGACCAGGAGCATCAGCCTGGTGGGCTCAGCCCCAGCATCCCTGGACTGGGAGCATCAGCGCGGTGGGCTCAGCCCAGCCACCGGTGCATCCCTGGACCGGGAGCATCAGCCTGGTCGGCTCAGCCCCAGCCACCGGTGCATCTCTGGACCAGGAGCATCAGCCTGGTGGGATCAGCCCTAGCATCCCTGGACCGGGAGCATCAGCCCGGTGGGCTCAGCCCCAGCCACCGGTGCATCCCTGGACCAGGAGCATCAGCCTGGTGGGATCAGCCCCAGCATCCCTGGACCAGGAGCATCAGCCCAGTGGGCTCAGCCCCAGCTGCCAGTGCGCCCAGGCATCACTGCAGCATCTCCCGGCTGCAGAACCGCAGCACCTTGGCCAGGTCAGCAGAGCAGATCTTGGCCATCCAGATTGTGGTCCTTCACCCGCTCAGATCAGCAGAAAGCAGGATTTGAACACTGATTTATTTTTAACTGGAAAGCAAAAGCTAAACAGCGAAACCTCTACATACAAGGCCATCGCACTTTCTTATGAATTAAACAGTGGAAATATTTCAGCGCTGGCAAAGCTGAAATCTGGAAATACCAATATTTCACCAAAGCGGGTTTTTAATATGCAGAAGTGCTGTACATATTACTCTGAAGTTTCTAGCTGTAGGTGAAATCTTCTCATCATCAACTCTCAATATAATATGCGCTTATCTTAAAGGACATTTACTTTCCTGTGCTTACCGACTGTATTTGAATTGTCAAATGACACTTTGCTGAAATTATTAAAACCTAGAGGTCACAGAGAACCTGACTTGAAAGCGGGAACACACATTCTTTCGTCTGAGCAAAAGTGCATATTTGGAATTTTAAATGCAAATTTTTTTTGGAGGAAGAATCGCTTTTCTGGCAGTCAAGTACAGACAGCGCATTTGAAAGAAGGTTCTGCTTTAATTTTTGACAAGTGCTGTGAATAGATACTCTGCTCTGCTGTCAGAGGGAGGGGATGGAGCAGAGCCCCAACTGCAGTGTAACGGGGAGCCGGGGAGCCCGGGGGGGGGGGGTGAGCAGGGGCCCTCACACAACCCTCTCTGCTCCGGTTTCTGGTCGGTGTTGGGCAGCAGGTCCTCCCTGCTCCCCAGAGGGGATGGCAGGTGACCTGGCAGCCCGGTCCCCAGAGGGGGATCGCAGGCGACCTGGCAGCCTCAGGGAGGGCGCGGGGAGAGGGGAGGGTCTGAGCTGGGTGCTGCCACCCACCAGCCCCGCGACCTCCGGCTCTGGTCCTAAGCCCCAGCAGAGATCCAGGCTCCGGCTGCTGCCATGCCCGCACGGCTCCGGCTGAAGAAAGGCAGGCGGTATCTGGCTTCTATACTTTGACTGCAGGAATGTTTTCTTTCTGAGGGATAAGGCTTATCTCTTCCCCTCATTCCTACTTCCTTTTAGGGTGTTCAGCAAACGGATAGGAAGGGGAAAGTAGAGATGTTTGGCATCTCTCTCAAAAAAATCCTTGAGTAAAACCACCTCACACGACATTTGCAGATTAGCCGTAACCTTCCTGTTCTGTGGTGGCTCTCCGCAGGCCGTGCCGTGGTGCATCCCAGGACATGCCTAGCTGCCAGGCCAGATGGTGCCAAAAATGCTCAGGCAAGGAGCGGTGAGCCAGCAAGCTTGAAAGAGGATGAGAAGCAACCTTCCCCGGGTGCCGAGCCAGGGCTGCGCCTCCGACGGCGCGTTGGATTGCAGCGCGGGGAGCAAACCCTGCCTGAGCAGAGCACGGAGGTGAAAACAAAAGCCTCGGGGCTTTTGAGTGCAGAGTTTTTCCCAACGAGCTGGGCTGGTTTTAGGTCTGTACCATATTGCACCACAGCTTCAGAGGCTGCTTTTGTTCGGACAAGGCTGCGCTTGTTTGAGAGCTGCAGTGAAGAACGGGAACGGGAACGTGGGGCTACGTTTGTGACCGCCTCTTCGCAAGCCTCGCCACAAATCGACGAGCTCCCGTTTCAGAGATGGGGGGGATGCTGAGAGCTGGGGTCGAGAAGAGGTCTCGCAGGGGAGTCCAGGCAGGGTATGGACCACGTGCCCGCTCATCGCCTGGGTGCAGCCGAGACCGTAACCACCGAGAGCCACCAGCCTTCTTGGAGTCACAGCAGGGCTGCTGACCTCCCCTCCCTGCCTCTCCTCTCCCACGTTAAGCCTCTCGAATGAAGGAGCAGAGAGATGCCAGAGTTCAGGTGCTCGGTGTTTTAGCTGTGCCTAGCTAAACAGGAGACACTTGAGGCGAAGGATGGAGATTTGGCTTCCTACAGCCTTGAGACAAGGGTCTGGTGACTTCTGCTAGCTCGCCTACAGGCTCCGTGGGAGGGACTTGGTGTCAAAAAAGTACTGTAGCCCCGACCCCAACATTTGAAGGTGAGCACTGACAATGTAGAGGTCACCCTGAAGAAGAGGGGATGGAGGAAACCTGCAGGTGATGGCAGAGCAGAGCTAGGCAGACATTTCCCACCATGAAGGGCCCTTCCCTTCCCTCCCCTTCCTCTACTCCAAATAAAGACGTGGTTTGAGGCATAGAGACTCTGCCCTACCTTGCTCCAGCTGGTGACAGCAGTGACGTTACCATCACTACGCTTACCGGTGTGCCTGCAAATACGCTCCATTCTCTAGCCCACACCGCAATCCGGGTTGTTCACCTCCTCCCAGGTATTTCACCTACACAACCTGAATTATTTTGCATAGACGTGCTCGCAGCCACCCCTTCGTTCCGCTGTGAAGCCAGACCCAGCTTCGCTATCGTAATGCAACCTGACTTGACGGTGACAGCCTTCATCCCGGTGCCTTCCCCGCGAGCAGGGAGGCAGTCACGCTGCCTGCCAGCTTCACGCCCGCCTCGCCGGCAGCAAAGCCTGCTCCTCAGCTCTGCTTTCATGCCTCCTGGAGAGCTCCTCGGTGCTGATCTGAAGTTTGGATGCAGTGTTGTTTTTATATATAAATGACATTATGACAAATGATGAAGGATTAAATTACACTTCAATCAAATCAAGCCAAACCAGTAGGGATCGAGGTCCCAGTGGAAAGTATACATGGAGTTCCTCAGCTTCCTGATTTGAATGACTTTGTTCTTCTTCCAGAGAAAAGGGGGGGGGGGGGGGGACGGGGGACGGGACGAAGGAGAAGAGAGGAGAAAGGGAGAGGAGGGGGGAATTTGGCCTAAAATGAAACATTTTCCTTTTAAGTTGAACATTTGAAAATGGCTGGGAGGAAAGAACTGAAACACTGTAATGGCTGATACTGAAGAACAGCCTGGGACTTTTGCTTTTCGAGAACAGAAGCCAGGGAGAGAGCTGTGGTGTGAAAAAGGCAACGCTGTGTGCCTTGAAGGGGAAGGTGTTTGCAGCAGCCCATCTCCTGCAGACATTGAAAACCCCCTGCAAGGCACTAACCCAATTAGCTTTGCGAAGAGCTGTGCTGTGAAAAGGCAAAGGCACTGACAGTGGTTTTGGTAAAGGCTAAAGACAGCTTCACTCCGCCTTGCACTCCCATCAGAGTCACTTTATTATCTTTGTATTACCAGGTCTTGCAAAGGTTGGCTCAAGAGCCTTTAGCTCTGCATCCCTGTCCAGCTGGAAAGCCTCTCTTAGCATCGCGCAGGCTTGCAGCACTGTTTTGAACATGGGAGCATTTTAAATGCTGCAGAAATAGTCGTTCCATGAATGAGGCTGCCTCTAGTATGTAGGTAGATAGACAGACAGACAGATGGGCAGGCAGGTACCGTGCTCTAGAATTGGCATTAGGTGCTTTGCTCCACGGCTGGATTAAATACTACCCACCGCGTGCTGGTTTCTGGGTGCAAATCTTGGGTATTGCGTGCAACAGATCCCATCAGCGAAAGCTCGAACAAGCAAAGCAGAATACATCAGGGTCTCCTTTGGCTTGGTGGTTATCTGTGAGAGACAACCCATCAGGTTGACTTACCTGCGACACGCTTCACCCTCCCAGGATGGCGGCTGTCTGATGAGCTCTGACAACCTCAAAACCTTTCTGGCAGATGAGGGCAACATTTCAGAAAACATTTCTTAAAACTTTGGCGCTAGGTCTGCATGTGAATCACCTGCTGTCTGAGCCAGAGCAGGTGGACGGCCTTTTCCCACCTCCTCATTTCGTTGTTACTGACCTCAAACAACACGCGCCACCAGCACGTGGTATCTGCAGGCCACCCATTAATCTGCAGAAGGAGCGATGGACAAGCTCCTCTCTGGTTACAGGGCAGTTGACATTAGTCTGGTCATAAGATGTGTGTCAGCCGTGTGCCTACCTGCTAGAAGACCCTCTTCCATTTCACAAATGAAAATTTTAGTCTTACTGACATGAAGGGCAAAAAGAACACTTCAGCAGGGCTAGGGTATCACTCGTGGTGCACGGTAAAGCCACTTCCACTGCAAAAAGAACGAAGCCCACAAGAGCACACACATGCACACACGTCCGCACATGTGCTCAGGCGCACGCTCCAGCCTGCAGCTCAACGGGATGAAAAGCAGAAGATCACCCCTTTCTGAAAGTCTTTTTGCTATGAATTTTCTCCCTGTAGTAATAGGCTTTGCAAAGTATTTTAAAGAATAACTTAAGCAATAATTCCCAGGAAACCATTTGCTACCTATGGTTAACGTCCAATCTGTTCGCATTACATCTCGACTTTCTGACACAGAAATCAAGGAGAGCACTTGCAGAAATCAAGATCCAAATTGGTTCAGCCTCTGAGGATAATAAAGACTTAGAAACATGTATAAATTTAAGTGGTTTTGAATAAGGACAGCGTTTCAAAAAGCAGTCGAATTGTTACTTTGAAATAAGCCATTATTTTCTGCTTTTTTAAATTCCAGTCTTTAATAGGGGATGAGATCCAGACAGCCAAGAACCAAGGAGAGTTTTTGATGCAAATGAAAAGCAGCATTTAAGAAGCGCAAGTATCCCATAATAGAGCCCACACCAAATCACCAGCTCCCAGACCTGCCTGGAACATCCAGGGGTCCCTCCAGCCTGGGAGATCAGAGAAGGAGGGTTTAGAGGCTGCGTCCTCTCAAGTGCTGAAATCCCCATTCACCTTGTTCCTCCTGGTGAGACCTTGGGTCTCCCTCCATGTGTTGACCTCATCAACACCTACAAATATCTTAAGGGTGGATGTCACGAGGACGGAGCCAGACTCTTCCCAGTGGTGCCCAGCGCCAGGACAAGGGGCAATGGGCACAAACTGAAACAGAAGAGGTTTCAGTTGAATATGAGGAAAAACTTTACTCTGAGGGTGCCCGAGCCCTGGCCCAGGCTGCCCAGGGGGGCTGTGGAGTCTCCTTCTCTGGAGATATTCAACCCCCGCCTGGATGCAGTCCTGTGTAACATGCTCTGGGTGAGCCTGCTTGAGCAGGGGGGTTGGA
>BOSO01000620.1:49591-62635 GCA_018403395.1 Gorsachius goisagi | reverse complement strand
TTTTTAGTAGGGCCAGCTGTGACAGGACAAGGGGCAATGGTTTTAAACTAAAACAGGGTAGGTTTAGACTGGATATAAGGAAGAAATTCTTTACAATGAGGGTGGTAAAACACTGGAACAGGTTGCCCAGAGAGGTAGTAGAGGCCCCATCCCTGGAAAAATTCAAGACCAGGTTGGACGGGGCTCTGAGCAACCTGATCTAGTTAACAGTGTCCCTGCTCACTGCAGGGGGGTTGGACTAGATGACCTCTAGGGGTGCCTTCCAACCCAAAACATTCTATGATTCTACGATTCAAGGTGGCATGATTAAATTATGGCCTACTACTAGGTTTTTCATACATGTAAGCATCGAAACTTTGAAATCAATATCATCCATCTTCTAAGAGAAACTTTAGAAGGGGCAAAAGGCCCCAACTTCAAATTCACTGAACTTTCCTAGATCTTACAAGTTTCCCATATTTGATTTGATATTCATACTTGACGACCACTTTTCATGCTCTATGTAACACTGGCAAAGAGTACTCTGAGAAGTCCTGGATAAGAAAGAGGGATGAAAATATAATCATTTTATCTTGCCAACAGAGGTCTCTGGTATCCAATGAACAGGATCTCAGCTCCCTTCTAACCACCCTGTTTCCCACCTGCAGCTGTCAACTGCATGCAATAAAATGACAAGAAGTGGCAGATGGCTTTAGCAGAGTCAGTGCCCCACAGGCAAGAAAGAAGAAGGGAAAGTACTTAAGCTGCTGCAAGGATAAAGACAAAAGGAACAAGTTAGGGACAAGAACTTCCACTACAGAGCTACACATTGTTATTCCATCTCATGCTTCTAGAACACCTTCCCTTTACACCCTACCCACAACCCTTGTACTATTCCCCTTTGTAAAGTAAATGAGGTCTTGTCTGAGCACATTTGTTGCAACTGCTCTGAAAAGGACCATCTGCTGGGGCAGAGGAGAGGATGGACATATGACTACCACGACGACACACAACATGGAATACTGTCAGCTGGGTATCATTCATCACACAAAATATTGTGTTGAATAAATTCATATTTTTCAGAAGATGCCATACATGAAATTGTACAAAATTAGGTAGCTATAAATTTATTTCTAGTTTTGTACAGACAGAGACAGCAGATTAATGTCGAACATGGCTGGTTATAGAAAACATTTATATCTATTTTACGGGCTGAGGGAGGAGAGAAAGGAGGTTTACCCACAGCCAGGAAATATTTGTGCTCCTTCTGAGTACCATATCTTTAAGTTATGTTAGCTGAAGTACCTGACTTTACAGGAATAATGGTGATAATAATTTAACACCCCAAAGAAGCATCTCTACAGTGTCTTCACTATCATATACAGCATTTACAGCATTATATCCCAGTGTCTCAAAAAGGGTATAATCATTGACAACAAATTACACAATTCATCAAGTTTTGCCACTTACAAACCATGTTCCAAATCCGTGCCGGTAAAATAATGTAAAATACTTTATCATCCATGTTCTTCAACATATCCAGACTACTACTAATTAGAAATGATAGTAAAATACTGTAACAAAGGTGCAATGTGGTGACGTTTTTCCTACACTTAAACAAAGCTTTTTAGAGGGTTAAAACCTGTGATTCACACAAGAACTCCTAATCCCACTGAAGTTGATGAGACTACTCATACAAATAATGAACAGTTCTGTGCTTCAACATCCAAACTGTGTAAGAAATGTTGCTCCTTCTGTTTAGTACATCTCATTGACCTCAACTTCTAGGAGACACTAGTTGGCTAGATGAAACCTCAGTGTAGAGCTGCATTTGTATGTATTTCTACTTAGATATGTGAATTAATACAATAAAATGAGACCGCCAATATTATATTCATATTTCATTTATCCCAAAGTATTCTAATAGTTACTTTTTAAAGTAATTTTTAAGAATCATAAATTATAAAGCATTGGGCTGGTTAATACAGTAACTATTGCAATGGTGCAATGCCAATGTGCTACATTTACCCACCCACCCTTTTGCGGTTTTGGATAGCATGCAACATCTTAAAAAGCACAGACATGAGTTACCTTCATTCTCAGCATTCTATTAGTATTTCAAGTTAGGGAAACTGAGAAAAAGTAATTTATTGCCTCCTAAACTGACAATTTAAACATCTTATTACTGAATCGATAAAGAAGTTTACTTCAATTTCTAAAAAAAAACAAACTCTTTGCTTATATGGTAAAAAGCTTCCAGTTAATATACCTAACTTGTTTTACACGTGATGGTGAAGGCGTGCTTGAAAGAGATTATGCAGCAGTTAACAAACATACCTACAGGTTGAATCCATTTGCCACTTTTGTTCATATTAAACGCTACTGGACCCCTTTGTTAATTTGATAAAAGCATTCATTTAAAGTAGTTATAAGTGTAAAGGCAATAAAGAGATATTAAGCATCAAGCTTTTTCATTAATATCAGGTAAAGCTTTCAGTCCAAGGTCAGATTAATGGAGACAGACATCAGGAAGTCAAACAATCAAAGGCTTTTCAACAGAACTATAATTGAGGCTTTTCAACCCCTTACCAGCCAAGAGAAAAAGTTACCAGCTCCTGTTCCTTCAATTCCAGCTCCAAAATTGTTTGAAGCAAACCAACTTATTTATGCAGCAGACACGAGAAGACCTTGTGAACAAGAAAGCCCGGCTTTCAAGGGCTTTTTGTTCGCCGCACTCCGGAGCCTGGGGGAGTTACTCTAGGGCTGTCGCGATCTGCAACACCCAGCAACATCAGCTGCGACTCTCTTTTGCTACGCGGTGCCTTTCATGCCCACTGCGGGACCCCCTCGGGGCAAAGGGGCCGGTGAGAGAGCGGCAGAGCCGGAGCCATCTCGGAGAGGAAGGGATCCAGCGGAGCCCTCCCCTCCTCCCCCGCAGCCTGCGCTTTCTGCGGAGGGTCATTCCCATCATCTCCGCCGCCGCTCGCAGCGGGCCCTACGCGCAACGGGACGGCAGAGCGCGCCGGTGCCCGGCGCACGGCGGGGCTGCGGGCGCCCAGCACTCTCGGGTCAGCGCCCAGCCAGGCCGGTGCCTTGGGGGGCACGGGGGGAAAGCTGAGCGGAGCCCCGGGAAGCGGGGTCGCCGCTGCTTCCCCCCCGTGGCAGCCCCGCTCCGCGCAGCCTCGCCTCGCGGACTCCAGCCCGCCCGCGGAAGGGGGCGAGGGGCGCCCCTCTAAGGAAGGGGGAGGGCCAGGCACGCTCCGAGACTGAAGGGATTGGGCCCACCCGGATCTCCCACGCACCCACCTGCCACGCCGTGGCCTGCCGGCCGCCCCGGCCCTGCGGCGGGGTGCCGCCCGCCCGCCCGCCACCGAAGAGCGCTCGCCCCGCGCCCGCTCCCTCCTTCACCTCCTCTCGCTCCGGCTCGCCCCGTCACCCCGGCAACGCCGCGCCGCTCCCCGCCCTCCGTCGCCGGAGGGGCTGGGATCAGGTGACCGGGGGCAGCCAATCAGCAGCCCCCCGAGCCACGTGCCCCGTGGCGAGGAGGCGCGCGCCCGCGGAGGCAGCCGCGGGAGGGCGGGGCCGCGTGGCCGAGGCGGCGGCGGTTGGGCTTTGCGCGGTCCTCGCGAGGCCGTTGGCGGCCGCCGCCTGAGGGGGCGGGAGGGGCTGCCCGCCTCCCGCGTCGGGTCTCCTCCCTCCCTCCCTCCCTCCCTCCCTGGAGGTGCGGACCGGGCGGTCAGTGGTGGGGTGTGACTTGTACTAGTGGTGGTCAGCCAGGGTGAGCCACCAGCAAGGTACTCGGGTCCCTTTTACCCTACCAGGAGGACGGCGGAGACTTGCGGTTCGCACCTGGGTGGTTCGCTGCAGGCTGCAGCTGCCGCCCTGGCTCCAGAGGCAGCCTGGCTTTGGGGGCTGCAGCCGTGGTGTTGCTGATCTACCTCGCTAGGAGCCCTGTCTTAGAGTTGTTTATGGCTGCCTATCCTTGGACTGTTGGGCTCTTGTTAAGCGGACTGGGCAAATCCCTTCACCACCACTTAGGAGGTGAGTGTAGGAGTCCTTGTGACTCACCAAAGTGCCTTTCACCTATCCCACCCAAAGACCACGATGGAGGCCCTCTGAAAATGCACTGCAAAATTCATTTCTCCTCCAAAGTACCCGAGTAGCTTTTTTTTCCTGCTAGCTCTGAATGTGAAATATTTTTCCCATTCTGCAGGTAACAAGTCATCCAGCTGTGAGAGTAGTGTCAATACCAAATGCAAGTTCAGAAATCCAGCCCTTCACAGAGAACAAATGTTAAGAAATCCAGTCCTTCACAGAGAGCAAATTGTTGACAGTCACTAGAAAGGGTGTACTTCACTGCTACTTAACTGTGACATAAATTAGGAGCTTTGCTGGAGTTACTGATGCTCTAACATTGACAAAGCCAATCTTGGAGACCTTGGAGAAAGGACTGCTACTGCAGGGATTTCAGGTCATTAGTTTTAGTTCTAATGAAAAGCTTAATGATACCACAGCAGTCTAGACTATTGTGTGGATACGCTGGGAAGTGAGTTAGGTTCTGAAGAGAATGAACTAATGGATATACTTGGCAGTAAAGCATTTTCAAATAAACAGAATTTTTGGGAGCTTCTCACAGGGAGAAAATTTTGGAGTTCCCTTTAATTATCTTAAAAAGGGGCTGCAAAGAAGAGTTCTGCTTCAGGACCCTTGCCAGGAGGAGCTCTGCAAGAGGCTAGAATTTCAGTGAGGAATGGCACACTACGGCACAATGGCGGCGCATCTGTTGTGAATGGCAGCTGCTGCACTGAGCATGCTACATCCTCCCGCTATTTACAGCCAACGGTGCTGTATGTTATCTGTTTTGTGTAGACACCAATGAAATGTATTGTGTGAGTTTTTCTTAGAGGAGCCATCGTGTGTTTCAGATACTTGTTTTAAAGTAGTATAGACAAGTGTATTAAAACATCCCAGAGCTGTTAAAGTGTTGACTAAACACCGAGGATTACTGTATAGAGAAACATGAAGACTTTCTCATCACATGGGGGGTTACTATGCCAATGAATTATGAGCAATGTGTCGTCTGTAACACTGAAACTTAAATGTTTAAGTCCCTGTTGTAGCATGTAAAATATTTCCTCTAAATGTAAAATGGATGAGTTAATTGCATTCATCGTTGAAAGATGCTGAAAATTGCAGGGTTTCTTTCGTTCTAAATCATGATGTTTCTTCTAAGGAAATGGAAGAAGTGAACTGTTAGAGCAACTAGTACAGATGCAAGTATAGAGATTCTCATTACAGTAGAGAAAGGAGAAAAAAAATATTTGGAAAGCAGTTTCAGCTGACCCCTTTGATAAGACTAAGTTGCGTGGCATATCTGATGTGGAAGCAGAAATCGTACAGCAATAGGAAGTTGTTATCTCCATATCTCAAATGCTAACACAGTTCCCCAGTCAACGGTGAGATAGATCTACTCTTGTTATGACAGCTGTTGGAAACCGATGTCAGTATAACTGTGTAATGTCTTTTGGTAGTCTTAACTCTTACAAACCTTAAAATATGTTTACGATGTTATCTAAGACACAATGTCTGATACACACTGTTTGGAGATGGCTCTATTTATAATCAGAAATTGCACAAGCTATTTTAATAAATAAATTATATACTTGTGAGGATTTTTTTTCCTAGCCAGATTTGCTTGAAAAAGCATTGTGAACTTTTTCTTTCTGAAGACTTAAGCCTGAGGATTAATTAATGTTTATACAGCACTTTGTAAAAGCAAAGTCACAAGTGCCAAGAATTATTACTATTTAATCTATAAAAGTCAGATCAATGAAAGGCTAAACTGTCAGAGAACTGCTATTTAAAATAACAAACATGCTGAAAATTCTCTCCCCCCCTACTTAAATATGTCCAACTGTACTTTCATTTCAGTCTCACTTACATACGAACAAACATATTTTTCAGCGTAAATGGGTTAACGCCCATCTGTGTTTAAGTATGTGGGAAGATTACCTAAAATCCTAGGGACTTTTTATGAAATGAAAAAAATCTTTGTTTCTGAAATGCACGTCTAGGGCCTAAATACTGCAAATATTTATATATGTAAGTCCTACTTATCAGTGTAATCTGTCTGATTAACCAGTGTTACTTCTGTGCGCAACTTCACCCATTTCTCTAATGGGTCAGATCCTGATAGAGATAGTTTAATTGTATTAGACTCACATAGCTCCTGTGACTTCTGAGGAAAAAGAATCCTTTACATTATTTTTTTTAATTTGCTTCTCTTTCTAGTCTACCTTCAAACAGAGGTATGGTTTAGAAACAATTTTCCTAAAAAAAATAAATGTTCATGTTAGAAAACTAGGAACAAGCAAGAGAAGATTGGAAAGGTAGAGGAGCTCATGAATGAAGTATAGAATTAATAAATAAAACCATCTTTTCAGGCTTACAGAAACATATTTTAGTACATCATTGTCATTTAAGGAAAAATACTAAATTTTGCTTTGGCTATGCCTTAAACAATATTCTTCCTTGACAGCTATATGCACATTATTCATGCAGTGCTAATTACTTTCCTTACAGTGTAATTGACTTGTTAAGCCAGAATATGAATTAATTGGTTGTATAGAAAACTAAATGATACCAAGTCAGGCCTAGTTAATCTGTGTCTGGCATATTATCTCTTGATATTCAGTAAATTTAAAATTTATATATACAAATACACTTGTAATTAGAAGAAACAAAGTTTGCAGACTGACTAATGAAAGCTGACTACATTTATCTGGAAGTGTTGATAACAATCTTATTCAGATGCAAGCAGACTTAAAATTTGGGTTTGCATGTTGCTATGGTGCGTACTGAAACATGAACATCTTGAGGGTCCTATGGACTGATAAATGTCTTAAAGAATAGTTTTCAAACAATGTTGAACAGCTATCATTTTTGCTGGCTTTTAGTTGCAATTTGTTAATAAACAGATGTACTTAAGATTGATATACACTTAAGTTTAGATTTAAGAATATACCTTAAGAATATACCTGAAGTCAGTCTTTCAGAAGAACTAACTATCCACCATCAAGACTAGATTTTCAAAGAGCTCAGTGTCTGGAATGTTGAACTTCTTTGCAAGTCTGGCCTCAATTATGGGTTCTACGTTCTTCTGAAAATCTAAATTATGTTTAAATACCTACAGAAGAAGCTTGGGTCTTATTTTAACAGACCGGCTCCAGTTACAGGCACAGAGCACTCATGGATTTGGCCCAAACTCACCCCAAAATCTGGCCCTTTAAAAATGCAAATGTATAGTGAATAATCCTGAATCTTCTAAAGATTGTTCCTTTCTGATGAATTTCTGGAGCAGATATCTTAAATGTTCTTAAACACAGTACAAGTTCATAAATATGAATTTGAGGAACAGAATACAAAATACTGTAAATGGAAATTGCTTCACTGAAATAGGAGCAAAATGTCCATGAAGTTCAGCAAAACCAAGTGTTGGCTCTAAATAAAGCTTAAGATTTCTTAATATCTTTAATAAAATGCCTTAAAGGAAACTTCTATCATCAGGTTACAATGTTACTTTTACTATCAAGATTTCTTTTCATATGGTATAGTTGAACTATCGTCTCTTCAGTCTGGAAATAAAACCATTTCCCTTTTGTATATAAGGATGTTGTGTTTATAAATTTAGTTGTAATAACTTGTGGAAGAGGAGACTTTTAATCTCAAGTATGGAACTATTAGGATGAAAAGTGTTGCTTGAAGAAGTCACAGTTTAATAAACGCACTGAGAGCAAATAAAGTATACAGAGTGTGCAGGAAATTTGGCTGGTCTTTTCTTAGAAAATAAATACTCCCCTAAGTCATGTAATACTGGCATTAAATGTAACTGTATGAAACTATAGGCAGTAGGAATGAGCAATTGCACACCAGAATCTTATATACACCCAGAATACAGAAAAAATTCTGATTTTGCCTCAGTTTTCAATTGTCGATATATTCTAGACAGTCTATTCTCGATATAATCCTGCCTAAGAGCTGCAAATAAAGCGCTGCATAAATTACATATAATCTTTCAAACTTTGTACACACAACGATGTGTAGTATTACTGTTTATGTGAACTTTATAATTTCTTAAAATCTTACAACGCAAAGCTGGAAAAAAATACAAAATCCAGTACCTGTTATCTGATGAAGTTTTCCAGTGCCCAGGCTTTCTGCAGCTTAATTTCACACTGCCAGAGCTTCTCTATTAAATGCTTTTACCTCCTTGAAAAAAAAAAAAAAAAAGTATGTCAGCACAAGCCCAGACGAAACTCCAAATCCGGGAAAATAAAATTAACCATGCAGATCAAAGGCAGATGAGCACTGAGACCAAATGCCTGTAATCTGATCAGTGATCAGTTGCCTTACATCAAAGGCAGTGCTTTGGAGAGGAAAAAAAAAGCTTCTTTTCCAGCAGGTAGTTGCACTCTTAAAATTCTGCCTTTCAGTACTCTCGTTCTTTTGTTAAAAATGGATCACCGGCTTTTCTTCCCCCCCTTTCCTTGCTTGTGCTGGGAGAACGCACACGATTCTGAAACGCTTGGAGTTGAGTGGCTGGATCTGTAGCTTTTGCGTTCCCAAGCTGTGTTGTGGATTGTGTGTTGGAAGCTTTCCCCAGTGCCAGCGGGTTCCGCTTTATCCCTTTCATCTCGCTGAGCTGCAGATCCCATGACATCATTCAATGCTGCGGGACTGGTTAGAGAGCTGTAACACAGCCTGTGGGGGAATACAGCGAAAGAGCAACAAGAGTTTGCATGATTTCTAATCAGGTTAGTCCATTGTAACAAACCCAAGGCTCACTTCAAAGTTTTCCTTTCATTGAAGTTTTCTCCCCAGAAGGGAGAATAGTGTAGCTATAAGGTTTTCTTAAAGAGATGCTTTATAACTTTGTCTGCAACAGGAAGTTACAGTTTTCCATAAAGTTCTGGAAGTCAGACATGCAGGTCAGTTTGCTAGACAGCTGTAACGCATGACAGAAAACTACTTTTGTTTGTCTCTTCACTGAGGTTTGGAGAGGAGGAAATGATGTATTTTGCGCACTGGAATTGTTTTTTTGCACTGGCAAAATCAAGCACAATAGAGCGTGCTCTTAGTCCCTGATTCATGCCCTCCCTGCTACTTACTGTGTGGCCTTTTGCAAATCATTTTATTTGAGCCTGATTCATCTGTGGCTCATGATTCCTTTACGTAAATGAGCTGTAAAGCTGCCATAAGTAACTTGCAGAAGCTTTTTAGTGTAAAGGCATTTTTTTAGCTGGGGCAGATTCAAAGTGGTCGCCATTGCACTGTCAGCAGGGGGAGGCTTTTGGGGGAGTAGAAGTACATTGACTGACATTCTCCATGCTGCTGCAGTTCATAGACCCAAGAATTGTTGGAGGGTCCTGTGCAGCCCTGGGAAGCAGGGGAATTCTCAAGGCTGCTCTGACTTGCCCTGTTTCAGTACAGAGGAAATGCAGAAGTGTACAACTGAATTTCATTTTCTCTGATCTGAGGCAAGGTTAGCTTCTGGCACAGAGATTAATTCAGCCCTCTGTACTTTAGCTGTTAATAAAACATCCAAATATCAAGCAGGATGGCTTTTAGGCTAATCAGCCATATCTAAGGTATCACTGAAGTTCTCATAAACGTATAGCCCGTATTTTGGCTATACCCCATGTGGAGATGAAAGTGATACAGGCATGTCAAGTGGTAGCCATTGGTACACTCCTGCAAATATTTGCACACTGAGTAACCGAGGATTCATTTAAAAGGCAAAAGTAAAGAGAGGAAATATGCTAGTCATGAGCATTAAAAACAAAAGTAAACCATCAGCAGATAATGGGTTCTGGATGGTCGAGTGCGAGAGCGACTGGGGAAGCATCCTGTGGAGATTCCCATTCCGTGACCTGTTTGCGGGCTGCAGCCTCCTCCCTCTTGCCGCTGGCCCCTGGCCAGCGACAGCCCATCCATGCTCCTCTGACTCCTGGCTTTTGCAGCCCAGGAGCCGCCTGGCCCTGCCGGCATGGCCAGCCCCAGGCTGCGGCCCCCGGCCCCTGGCGCTCGCTCTGCCCAGGCCCCGCCATGCCAGGCTGCTCCCGAGGTGCCCCCGCAGCGCTCGGGGGCTTGGGGAGCCTTCTGCCGGTGGGAAGGTGTGCTGTGGACAGCACCAGTGCCCCACAGCGATGGTGATTAACAGTTCCAGAAAGCTTTGAGATCCTTATAAAGGGTGCTGTGTAATGTAATTTTGTTGCTAGTTGGACATAGTTTAAATATTACTGGTTTGGATCATCTATCCAGGGAGGCCTTTGGGGGATGTTCTGATAATTGAGATGGAGAGGTGTTGCAGGTACAAAGGAGTATCGTGCAGGTAATGAGTCCGACTTTCAGGAATACACTGCTGGAAAAATATGTAAACAAACCATAAATTTCTGTCTTTCTCTAATTTCCACTTCCATCTGTTATAAATGAAAGAAAATTATCCAGGCTGCTTACTTCTATTTTAACATTAATTTGCACTCCACTGACATACAACTTCCCCCTACTCACCAGAAGATTTTTTGATAACAGTCCATTTGTTGCTTTCATGGTAAAACTGGAAATGCTTATGTTGAAATAAAATTTACAGGTGAGCTGTACAGAAATGAAATAACCCTTTTCTGTTCATTTCAAAGGTGCTTTTCTTTAAGAACAATACTGTTCACAGAAAGCACCTTTTTGTTCTCTGGATTTTAAGCAAAAGCAACTCCTGAAGGTCTGTTAGAGGTCTTTGATCTTTCTTTTGTACATATGAAAAAGAGAAGTACGGTTAATTATTACCAATTTAACCTTCTAAAGCTTAAGCATTGCATTTTGCATTTATGACACTGTTTTTCACTGTGGAGCCTGGACACCTGAACAGTCTGCTATTTGCTATTCTACAGCTTCCTCAAAAGTTGATCAGAAATGTGTAATAATAACCACAGTTTTCTATACAATTCAGAATTTTTCCAAAGGTCAATAATAATCTTTTCTCCTCACATAAATTAGGATAATAGGTATGTATTGTGATTTGTATAAGGCACAGAACAGACTAGTGCCAGAGCCAGAAATAGAAGCTATGTAACAGGACACTTCGCTTACACCTTCTGATCATCAGCTCGTGCTTCCTCTTGTGGTCACTAATCCAGCAAAGCATTCAAGCACGAGTGGTCTGATTAAAATCCATTAGACTACTCACTAGATGGTTGATTCTAATCCCTGAAATTACTGGGGTAGGATCTGACCTGAAATGACTGGAATCGGGTAGCCAGCTTATATGCACTGTTCAGGTATCTAAAAAGCTTTTCTAGAAGTGCTTGTGTTTCCCGTGCAAAACCGGAGAGAGAGGTGTCTCTGAAGTCCTGCAGAGGGAGATGCTGTCTTCCTAATTCCTTGCTTAAACTCCTCTGAACTTAGAAAGAATCTTCCCTGAGAAATATTTGGTGGGTTTACCATTCTCTTTTTACTATGTGATAACCTCAAGCTCTTAAGGAGGTCGCTTCATTTTTCTCTTAAAGGTTAGGCAGGAATTAGAGAAGGCTCTTAAGTTAGGCAGGTTAGATCCCATTTTAGGAATTTTTAGGGAAACAGAACAAAGCCCAGGGCTGCTATTCATGCCCAAAGTGCTTCATTGGGTCAAAGCCGTAAAAGATAATCATCTGATAGAAACAAGAACTCTCTGGAGATGTTTCTTAGAAGAAACAATCAAATCTATCAAACAATTGACAGTGGTTATACAAACCCCTGCCCCATGCTTAACAAGGATCTTCTAGTATGCATGCTGTGCCTAACATACTTGTATCATATACATCAAACAATTTACCATGTTGCTTTATATACATGCTGTCTGCACCACTTCACTGTACCTCTCCTGTTGCCTTCCCTCTATTTCAGTCCACAGGAGCTCCAACAGAGGTTCAGAAAAGATGTCAGGAATCATCACAGGAATCACAGTGCCATCGTTATAGCCCTCTCACTGACCATGAAACCATTGTTTGTGCTAACCAGAGCCTTTCTAAGTGTGCCATAGATACTGCATATCCTATTAAAAATGTCATACCAGCATCATCAGTGCAGTTGCAAGCTTTTGCCATGCACATCTACTGGGACGGTGTGTCCTGGGGATCAGCAATGGGCTGCTGATTTATAGAGGTGAAAGACAATTTTCAGAGCCCTGTTGTGGCAGGTCAGCACTGGCTGTTGTCAGTCTAGGCCCCAGTTGTAGTCAGAAGTGCTGATCATCACCCTTCTAAAGCATTAGGGGGATATCGTTCCATGAGACTGGTCAGTCCTGTGGCCAGGAGAGATGCTTTAAAATACCCAAATCTATCCTCCTGCATGATCTGCATTGCCATCCTGGTAAGAGCTAACACACAGTTTCTGCCTTATCACATAGGTGGTGTTAGTCTGGGTATTTCTGATACTTACTCCCACTCTCTGCCACAGTGCTTACAATTTCCTTGATAGTCATAAGGTTCACAGAATCACTTTTTTTTTTTTTTTTAATTCCACAAAACTGGTATTACAGGAAGAGAGAAAGAATTGCAGCATTACTGCCTGAGGAAGGATGAAAGAGCAGGTCCCTCAAACTGGGATGGAAAATCTCTTCTGTCAGGACTGTGTGCTACTGAAATGAATGAAAATGGTATATATACAATGAATATAGGCACCAATTGCTCAGAAAAGCATGACTTTCCCTGCAGTGTGTTTTTAAAATACAGACAGGTACCCAAGCTTAAACCAGCACTGAGATTAATAGCCACAGCATTCACAGAATCACAGAATGGCAGGGGCTGGAAGGGACCTCGGGAGATCATCCAGTCCAACCCCCCTGCTAAGCAAGGTCACCCAGAGCAGGTTGCACAGGACATCGTCCAGGCGGGTTTTGAGTATCTCCAGAGAAGGAGACTCCACAGCCTCCCTGGGCAGCCTGTTCCAGTGCTCCATCACCCTCAAAGTAAAGAAGTTCTTCCTCACATTCAACTGAAATGTCTTATGCTTCAGTTTGTGCCCATTGCCCCTTGT
>BOSO01000620.1:0-49511 GCA_018403395.1 Gorsachius goisagi | reverse complement strand
GTCCCCTCATCATCTTTGTAGCCCTCCTCTGGACTCTCTGTAGGAGTTCCTCATCCTTCTTGAACTGGGTAGCCCGGAACTGGATGCAGTACTCTAGGTGCAGTCTCACTAGGGCAGAGTAGTTCATAAGAACTTCAACTACAGCACCTTTAGGCAGAAAAATCAAGACCCCTTGGCATTTCCTGAAAGACTGGCTCACTGTTATCACAGAGTATGTCATCAGACTTACTGTAATCTCCAACACTCTGCACAGTCATCACAGAGCAGCTTGTTAACACTAGCTTTGAATGTAGCCCCAGCAGTTTTTGACTTTCAGGGAAAAAAGCTGTCTGCCATTTATATGTGCTGCAATGGCAGCTCTTTGACCTCATGATTTATGAGGAGAAAACTGCTTTGGTTTGCCTCTCTTTGGTCCTGAATTTTTATTGCTGTTTGCCTGTGCTTTTTTCCCCTGGCTCTTCATAGGACCCAGGTTCCCTTGTAGTTACCCTAAGGTCTAAGCAAAACGGAGATTTTTGGTTCTTGGCTCACCAGGTGAATCACTCTAAGGGAAGCCTCAAGGGCATTCCCATATCTAGATAATGTGGAAGGCTGGGAATTTGGCTTTGAGACTGTCCTCAAGGATAATGTAGATCCACCCTGTAGGAAGTATTAGTTAATTCACCTGTGATTGGGAGTCAGAAGTTGTGGTTTTATTCCTGCTTCTATCCCATGGCTATGACTGGAGGCAAGTTACTTTTTCTCACTGGGTTAGATCCTCAGTTGTGTAAGTTTAGCTAAAATGAAATCAAAGGAGCAATGGCAGTTTATGCCATATAGCTTTCCAGTCCCTCCCAGTATGTTTTCATATCTCTTTAAAAATAATGTAAAGATAATTGTTTCTAATACTGTACTTGAGATAATGCAAAACAATTCTGTATGAATTCCAAACCAAAATAACCAGGTTCTGAAACTTCAAAAGTTTCAGTATTTAAAGTGTTTTTGAAGAATAAGAATAATAAGTATCCCTAGGGCACTAGCGTGCTTCTCACTTTACTGTGCACTGAAGTTTCACAGCCCTTAGCTGTCCTCACACACATCAGAGAAGTGAATCAACAGCGCTAAGAGTTGTGTCTTTGTAATCTTTCCTTATGGTTTCATTAAATTAAAATATGAAGTTTCTTCCCTCTTTTACATTGAGTTTTTAATTTGTACTGAAATGGCCCACTGTGATTTTCTACCTGTTAGGGTGGCTGAAGCTCTGCACCAGCGTGCAAATGTTAAAAACATGGCATTTTTTCGAGAGGTGCTGGTGGAGTTGTGTCAATGAATTGACTTCCCCCAAAGCTGTTGGAGCTTGATCAGCAATATTGTTCATGTAGCTAGAACAGGAGATTCAACAGACCCATGATTTTGTAATTTGTATTTCAGAAGCCAGCAGATGATTTTGAGGCACTATATTTTCAGCCTAATTTTTAAAAATCTATGTACCTAGTAGCATGCCCTTCTCTTCAGAACACTTTATTATCCAACCTTTACTCTTAAAGCATGCTAACATCTCTACTGGGTTATACCATGTTTTGCTAGATGTTGCAAAAAGCAGGATAAAAATCCCTAATGCTCCAAATCTAACTGGTCTATAGAAGAGGCAAAGAAAGCAGGATAAGTGGGAAGAAAAGGAATGGAGAAACAAATCTGATATGTGCAATTAACTGATCAGGAGTAGAGATCATAGCTGGCTACCTGCCTAGTTGTTATCAAAACACATGTTTAGAAGTATTCCCTTAAGGCAACTCCAGCAAAACAATTTCTAAAAGATCATTAAGTTAGTTTCAACTAAAAAGAATGTTCTTATTTTAGACAAAATTATGTTTATAAATACTTACGTCTGATCATAGAGAGACTGCAATCACATGACCACACTTCTGTCTTCAAACATTCACTCAGTTTTGCCCTCTATTTTCACTTTGTAGTTCAAAATTTTCCCTGTTTAAATAAAACACCCTCAGTCTATCTCGTAGATCTTATACCACTTCTCCCTTCCTCTTCCCTTTTTTCTGTCAGTCTTAACCAGAATTGGCCCTCTTTCCAATCTCTTTTTCCCCCACATGTAATTGAGAACAGACTAAGAACACGTTTCCTTTTTTTTATCAGTGCTTTGCTTTAAATTGTTTTCTAAAATATTATTTTATGCCAGAGCTTTGATCCAGCAGCCTATTTACTTAAGGTATAAAGTCATAGAAATATAGTAGTCACAACCCTCAGCTAATACTTGTAGTTTCCTGTGAGTTACATCAGTACAGGCCTGCTAATGATAGAATTCTTCTTTCTCTGATTTGTCATTAATTTGGCATGTGGGAGCTCACTTCAGCAGTTCAAATGTAAACCCCCATACCGCCTATAGCAAATCCTATACTCCAAAGTACACATACTGCTAACACAAATCCAAGTTTCTGTGCTGAGCAATTGCAGTTCCTTATGACTGCAGACTGTGGGTACTTATTCCCTCTGCAGTTAAGATCCTAAGAGCCTGAACTTAGTCACTCAAAAGCTGATAATCAACTCGAAAAGTGTGAAAGGGGTAGAGAGTTGAGGTTTCTTTATTTCCATCCATATAGCAAAGTGCTTGTATGTCTGTATATTTAAGCAGGAGACAGGACTATGCATATTTCTGAACTGGGGCCTGGCCCGCCTGTTATTTTTGGAGATTCAGGCATAAAGAGCCTTTCCTCATATGGCAATACAGTAACTGACTTGTAGAGCAGCATTAGTGCAATTTTTGAATGAGTTTCACCTCCTAGAGAAAAGTAGGTTTGTTCAAAGAATATGTACAGATTGTCACCACTCTTAAAGAGGCAGCTTT
Source organism: Gorsachius goisagi (assembly GCA_018403395.1). Lineage (NCBI taxonomy): Eukaryota > Metazoa > Chordata > Aves > Pelecaniformes > Ardeidae > Gorsachius > Gorsachius goisagi. Next base: position 46,669 of record BOSO01000620.1, on the reverse strand, counting down.
GATAAATAGTGCTATAATATTAAGATCTGTGAACAGAATCAATGTCTCAGAAGAACCAGCAACTAGGTCTAATCCCTAAGCAATTGTCTGCAACCCCAGTTGCAATCCATAATTTTTTCACATATTCTACTTTGAAAGAGTTGTCAGATTAGATTATTTTTCTTTTTTTTTATTCTCCTCGTTATAGATGATAAACTATACTTTCCCTGTATGATGTGATAGCAGCTGCATCCTACCATCTATAAGAAATCTTCCGTGTTAGCTACAGCCATAAAAATGCCAAAAGAATAAGGAAAAAGATAAACAAAAGAGCATAAGTTATAGAAAGGATCAGGCTCAGCTGATACTTGCTGCCAGCTTTTTAAAAGCAGATGTTCTTCTGACATTCATCTGTTTTCAGTCTGGAGTTCTGTATCTGGTTTGACACACATTTTCTAGCTCATGATTTGTAAAGCTTTCATGTATTTTCCCTAGATACATTGTTGCACTTTCCCTCACCTTAAAACTTCTTATGCTGTCCTAAAAAACAAAGATCTGTGAAAAAAATAGTTTTAAACAACCTAAAACCAAGACACTATAAAGACTGAGTGAAGATGACTCAGGAAAAGCCATCATGAGTTCTAATAATATCATCAAAGTAATAATAAAAGTGATGAGAGGACAGCTTTAAGGTTTGGTTGGAAAGGGTTATGAAGGCATAATGGATTTTTTTTTAATCAGGAAAATACTGTGACAGCAGTTTATCTTAGGAAAGGTAACAAAAAAATCAAAGTCAAGATTGGTGACTATCACCTAATGCCCATTAATTCCTTACTGAAATTCCACAGAAAAATCACTTCTGAGAAGCCTGTTTATTCTATAGAACATAACCTTGCATGACAAAGTGTTTTATTTCTTGATTTATTTTTGTGATGTGCTTGCTGTCTCTCAAAATATTGAGCTATAGAAATGTGGCTCCATTATTTATATGATATATTCCAGCTTCTGACCTATTCTGTGTACTTTGGTGTTAAACACACACTTTTATCAGGGAATGAACTGAACTTTATAGAATGGCCAAAACCATCAGAAACATGATAATGCCCCTATTGTTCTGCAACGTAACATCATGCTGTATGAAGCAATTCCTCCTTCTGTTTATTCTGGACCTGGTGACTTGTTTCATTTGATAGACCCAAGTTCTTGTAATAAAATAAACAGGGGATATTTGTTTTATACCAACATTTGGGCTTTTATTTTAAGTTTTCAATAACCTTTGCTTTCACACCCTAGAAAACACTGTTATGAAACTACTGTCTCATTTGGCACTTAGTATTAATACCATGCAATTGAAGGGCTCCATGATCTGTGAAACATTGGATCCCTGGTATGTTCCATAAGATCACAGCAAATGCCTGGGCTAAGCCTTATGCCGTGTTGGATTCCTGCCCAATTGCATGTTCGTGCAGCAATGTTGATCTGAAAGAAAATCATCTGGAAGCAACAGACAGAGGTAGGTGTAAAAAAATGGAGGTATCAAAGGGATCAGGTTCAGAGGGATGAGAGTCCTGTGTGGGAAGTGTCGGTAGGTCAAAGAAAGCAGCCTGGCAGCCTGCTGCAAAGGGAGAATCAGTTATTTGGGGGGCTGGAGATTTTGTAAACAGGAACTGTGTGGAGATGCAGTTGACAAGAGGCTGCAGAATGGGAACAGATCTATAGGGTAATGATGGATATATACTGAGATCTCTATAATATTTCAGTAGCAAGTGTTTTCAGAAATTTTAGGTGCCACTGCTATGACAGTGTACCAGTTGGCAGCAATCACAATACAGACCTTGTGTTCAGCTCCTCCTGACCCTGCTGCAGTGTCTGGCCCTGCACTGCCCCTGCCTTCCTCCTGCAACCCAGAATGGACGTTACTTGCACAGCCTTCTGTCTCCAGCAGAAGAAGGAGCAGTGGCTAGAAGCTCTCTCATGTCCTTTTCTCTGTCCTTCGAAGCACCTGCTTCTTCTCAGAGCAGACTGGAGTATTCAGTAGGGAATCTGTACGTCCTAGAAGGGGAGAGGATGACAAAACAACGTGCTGTGGGACAGGACAGCCAAAGGAGATGAACGTTGGAGAGATCTCAGTGCTCTGACAACCATCCTGCTTTGCAGCATTCACTGTCAGAACTTATTTTGAAGAGGTCCTGGTTCCTCCATGAGATCAAAGTGACTGCTCTGGAGAGGCACTGACCATTTAAGCGAAAGATTTAGTAAGACTGAAACACTTAAGACTTCATGGTACTTACTTGGTATCGGCATCACTGAAAGATTCAAAAAGTATCACTCATCACTACTACAGGAAAAATGTGTATGAAGGGGTCGCTGAGAATGATTTGCTCTTATATCCTACTGATTTTTGCTGTATTTATTTACTTAAAGCCTGTTGTTTCATCAGCTTCTATATGCCTGTCCTCAATATAGTGTTTGTTCAGATAAGGAGAACTAAATCAGTCAAACCAGCTATAAGTACCTGCTCTGCACAGTGATGCCGTACTTGTGTTCTGGTAAACTGCAGCTACACTGACTTCTGCAACTCAGGTTAGGCACTAGGCTTCCTACAGCCGTATCTTTTGGTCTGAATTGCCAAACAAATTTGTACCACTATTCAAATTTCTTCACAGAGTCTTATGGAAGAACCTGTTTGACCTTCCCTTTCACCTGCTGGAAAGTGTTTGTAAAATGCCACCATCCTAAGTTAAATAAAGCACGTAAGGCTATGCCCAGTCTTACTTTACTTCATGACCTGAGGTACAGCCAGTGCTGAAGAGCAGCACTTTCTTTCAGCAACTCTTTCAGCAGGAGGCAGAAGGGCCAGAAACCATGGCGGGAGCTTTGGCTCCCACTCTGGAGGATACAGTGAGTGGCTGATGGGAGAACATGCAGATTGTGTATGAACTTGGCATTATATCGACACCAGGTGCTGATTTTAATAGCTATGTAATCTCCTCTGCTAAACAGTAATCGGAAGCAGGTTTGCTGATAGCGAGTTGTCAGACTGCGTGCAGGCAGCCGTCAGTTCTGTCATACAGAACAGGGCTGTCAGGCACTACCTGGAGACATTCTGGTTGGAGAAGGAGAATCTGTGTTGTTGGGCAATTATTCCTGTGATTTATCCAACCTGTGTGAGCACTGCTGATGAACAAGCACCTGACTGGGACAAGGGAACAGCTAGAACAATCAATAATACATATGTGCTCTTTGTTTCCCTTCCTAGCTCTACTTGGTATATATACATAATTAAAAAAGAAAGAATCGTTATTCTTTCATTTTATATCCCTTCATCTGCCACAGAAAAGAATGAATGAACACTGGTAATGATAGGACATTTGATACCTCTGAGACTCATATATCTGAGGGACAAGGGGGAGATCTTACTACCTCCAGATGAATGTATGGGACAACTGTTCATTGTTAATTCAGAGAGCCCAACCTATTTTCTAGTGCCCTGCCTCACAAAGCTGTATGCTGTACCGGGCGGAAGATCTAATTACTCAAAGACTAGTTGCTTGATGGTGTTAGAATTTTGGCTGACTGAAAACAAAAAGGTTTTGTTCTGAAAACCCCATCTGAATCGTGATGTGTCCAGCACTGTTCATGCTATTCATGCTGTTGGGAAAGAGCTTTAACCGGGAGCAGGCTCAAGATAGTACTGACGACAGGTACGGCTTCAGGAACCCTCAGGACGCCCCTATTACCTGAAGGATTGGAAGGTGCTTTCTGTGAAGAAATAGAGGGGGAGATGGGATGGAGATATCAAATACTAGTAATCTGAGGCTTTTTGATATGATTTCAAATAAACTCTTATTTCCTAGACTCTTTACGTTGATGGGAGTTTGCAATCACAGGCCAAAAGCCATTACATAGAGAGCTTAGTTTCATGAAAGCTATCTTTCCCTGATGAAAGCACTCATATTATTTTAAGAACAAATGCCAGGGGAAGATGTTAAATCACTGGAGAAGACCTTTAGCACGGAGGAAGTCAGTGGGCAGAATGGCAGGTGAACACAAATGAAGATGTGTTGAAATGTGCATGAAGATGATGATAACCTGCAGCTAAGAGGTATACTGCAGTGTTTATGAAAATGCACAGAGGTTTACAGACTAGTGCCACATTTTAATGAAAGATTTGCAGCAGAGCAACCTTGAAAAGTATCTGTAAGACCTTGCACAGTGTTGCAGTTATTCAGAGAGAATCGCAAATAGTGTGGTAATAAAGACCCTATCTTTTGCAACATGAAATGGAAGATTCTGATGTTTTAAGAATCCCTCAGGATCCTTAGTGCTGTAAATAGCAGTGCATATTACTGGTACTGTGATTTACTGCAACTTCTTCACACTGTGTTAAAAGCCTATCTTTTAGGCAGCTATGGAAAAGTGACTTAATTTTCAGTTAATTTCAGTTCTGGGCTGTGCTAACAGAGAATCATAGAATCATTTAGGTTGAAAAAGACCTTTAAGATCATCAAGTCCAACCGTTAACCTAACACTGCCATCCTACCACTAAACCATGTCCCTAAGCATCTTGTCTACCCGTCTTCTAAATACCTCCAGGGATGGGGACACAACCACTCCCCTGGGCAGCCTCTTCCAATGCTTGACAACCTTTTTGGTGAAAATTTTTTTCCTGATGTCCAATCTAAACCTGCCCTGGTGCAACTTGAGGCCATTTTCCATTGTCCTATCGCCCTTTACCAGGGAGAAGAGGCCGACCTCCACCTCACTACACCCTCCTGTCAGGCAGTTGTAGAGGGCGATAAGGTCTCCCCTTGGCCTCCTTTTCTCCAGGCTAAACAGCCCCAGTTCCCTCAGCCGCTCCCTGTAAGACTTGTGCTCCAGGCCCCTCACCAGCTTTGTTGCCCTTCTCTGGACACGCTCCAGCAATGGAATGTCTTTCCTGTAGTGAGGGCCCAAAACTGAACACAATATTTGAAGTGCAGCCTCACTAGTGCCAAGTAGAGGGGCACAATCACTTCCCTACTCCTGCTGGCTACACTGTTCCTGATACAAGCCAGAATGCTTGTGGTCTTCTTGGCCACCTGATTAGCCTTCTTGGCCACCTATATTAGCTCTGCACAACTGCTGTTCCTTCAGCCCTGCTAGTTCAACCCCAAAGTTCACTGTTGCCTGGCCAAAACCACACCAAGGTTTGTGGGGGTGCTGGCTCCTTTGCTGGGGAACGGCTCGCCTGAACATCGTGCTCAGCAGGAAGGTCTTCATCCTTCCACCCCAAGCCACAACCTGCGCAGGGTCCCTGAAGTCCTGCCTGGCTGTGCTGGTGTGGCCCCTGAGTTGTTGGGTGAGTGAGCGTTGGCTGTCTTTGGTTTGAGCTCTCTGGGGGGGCAGTGGTTCCCACTGAGTCAAGGAGCAGATGCTGCCTTTTGTCCTGTAAAAAGGCAATAATGCAGCATCTTATGAGCTGCTTGGTTCTTTCTGCTCAACACATAGGGAGCAGCATGTTACACTGTTTTGAATTGGACTGAATCAGTATAAATAATTGTACTATGTACTGAGTCTTTAATTCTTTGAAAATCATGTTGACACTGTACATGTCTTGCTATTTTGGTAGTCACAGCTTTGATGAGCCTCTTCCTCAGCATACATGCTTTGAAAATAGAAATGCGTGTTGGAATAAGACTGTATAGAAGAAGGAAAGTATAAGCTTAACATTTTGTGAACCAGTAATCTCTGGTTTAAAAGGCTTTGATAGCTACCTTTTAATTAAGGATCTGCAAACAGCAATTTTCATCCCTATTTCACAAGAAATACAGTTCTGATCAAAGCTCTCCTTTTATGGCATGATATGATTAACCCAACTGCTCTTTAGAGCTAGGCTCTTTCTCTTCTTGCTGAAACGATGCAGATACTTATTATGAAAGACAAGGTATTGTGGATATGATCCACATTTACCTGTTGTTATGTCTAATTTAATCTTCATCTTTTGTGAGTAGTGTTTTGTACTTCCAATAAGTGATTTAACTTAACCACTGCCTTCTGCAGAAGCTCAGAATTAAACTCTAAATGTTATTTATTTCCCTTTAATTATAAAAATGCACCAGGTTAGTTTGTAATTAAAGATAATGGTAATGTTGTTTGATACCTTGTGGGAAGAAGTGAAATATTCCATGACCAAGGAGCTGTAGAAAGGACGTTAGCAAAGATAGCAGAAGTTTCTCTTTTTTCTCTCTCCTGGAATGGAGAACAAAGATAATAAACCCCCAGCAAATTTGGTATGTAAACCAAATGCAGGAAGGTGGTAGTAGTTGTAGATCCACTGTATGCAAGAGGAGAGAGGGAGCACTGAAAAGCACGGAGATGAACTCATGCAGATTTTGAGGCCCACCTTCAGGGGGTCACCATCCCTACCTAACTGCTTGTGTCCTCCCTGACTGCAGAAAAGGGGCGTCAGGGGGTTCCTGCCAGAGCTGCCTCTTGATTTAAGCTGCATGTAAAAATGGGTTATGAAGATACTGGACTTGGCACAAAAGTGGCCAAGACTTTGTTGTAGGTCCCCTCGAAGGACTCTTCTTTCAAAGAGATGGAACAGACAGTTGGAGCGCCTAATTTTGTTAAGCCACCACAGCAATATATACAGAAGAGCTTTGTCAGCACTTTTAAGTAGAAAGGGGCACTGCTGAATTATATCTTTGCATCCTCAGGAGTGAAGTCAATATCCACTACAGAGAAATCATAGAATAGAATCACAGAATCATAGAATCATTTAGGCTGGAAAAGACCTTTAAGATCATCAAGTCCAACCGTTAACCTAACACTGCCAAGTCTTCCACTAAGCCGTGTTCCTAAGCACCTACATGTCTTTTAAATGTGTATACATGAGGAAGCTTGTTAATAAATTGGAGTTTGGTCAAGCTTGTATATCTCTCAGAGAGATTGTTTTATGCCTGATATTCAAGTATAATTACATTGTCCTGTTTCTTTGCTAATTATGACTTAACAGAAGGGAAGGAATAAAGAGATTGAAGGCCACTATAGTACTGCTCATTCACAATTAATTATCTCTGTATTGAAAAGTCAATATATCCCCCACCATATAAGAGAAAAAAGTGCCTCGGACATTCCTGTTGTTTCAAACCCTGAATGCTCAGCAATGCAGCTAGTTTGTACATACCTCAGGAGGTTTTAAATTCCAGCTCATAGAACACTGTGCATAGGGATGACTTTCCTTCCTTACCTAGTTAGAGGAGGATAAACCTGAATGGGCATTTTGAAGTTTGCTGCTGTTTCATCTCCTTCCTGCTTCATATGTGTATGTATTAGCAATAATCTCATGTGGGAGTTAATCCATCTTGATGGAGTTCATTTTACACTTGAAGTATTCTGACATATGTGGGAGACAACACAAGAATGAGAGAAAAGAGTCTTACACAGCTGTAAGAAGGAATGAAAATCAGTCTGTTCTGGCTGTGTGGGTTGAGTATGTCACTTGCTGAACTTGTGGGATATACTGAAGACTGGATAACTTTTGTTGAGTTTGAAAGACTTGATTATTTATTTTGTAAAAGCATTGCTTTTTGAGACATTGAGAATCTGTAAAAAATCTGTTACAGCATTGTTTTATCTACAGATGTTAGCTATTTTAGAAGGCAATAAAGTTTACAGCTGTGATCACATTTAAACTCGTATTCGTAATAATCTCTGCCTTGCTTTTTAAACATTTTTGACAGAGATGTGGCTGGTCCTTTGTGAACGCTTTCAGGTAGGGGAACTGGGCCCATTAGTCATAATTGTCTGCATTCTTCATGTTTCCTGAATGCAAGGAACAAGAAAAGCACAGTTGCATGCTGTCTCTAGAGAGACTGGAGAGGGCAAAGGAACTCAAATAACACCTTATCTGAAAAGATCAGAGCCTCTCCCTTGATGTGGGTTTGCCCCAGCAGAATCAGCTAGAAATGCTTTTGGGGATTCCTGTGAGGCTACGCCATAGCTCTGCCATCCTCAGTACAGGAAAACTGCACCATAAGTAATAACAGTCTGCGGACGGTCCCTTTACAAAATAAAAGGGTCTTTATGATATAACAAGTGAGGTTATGCATATGTTGCCATTGGGAGGTGTGATTGCAGTATGTGTGGGCATCCTGAGATAACTTTTATCTAGCTAACAGCAAGGTCAGGTAGCCCTATCAGGTAGCCTGTGACTCTTCAGCAGCACTGGCTTTACACCAGGCAATATGAAGATACATGAGGACTTGGTTTTCTAGATTTTGCTGAAGTCAGTGCTGCCACACGTTTACTGACATTGCTTCTCAAACTGGAGAAATCCAGGCTCTGCTTATGTAGGCTATAATTGCACCTTGCTGCAGTGGAAGTGTACCTAACACTACAAAAAGTAGTGAACTGAAGTTTTAAAAAGGGGGGAATAAATAGTCTTCATTCTGTGTGTGGCATAGCCATGAAAATGCTTTGTTTGTGCTGGCCTTAGACAATGCACAGGCCTACATCTTCGTTTTCTGGCAGCTGCAAAGAACCTTATGCATACCTCAGTGAATTGCTGTAATGGACAGAAATGCCCTGAGAAATGTAGAGGACACAACCTACAAAGGCTTTCCATATATTTCCAGGTTCCATTTCCACCAGTAGAGCAGAGGCTGCTGCAGGCGTTGCAGAGACCCGTTTCCTCTTTACGCCACGTCGAGGGTAGGACCAGCTTTAATCGCCACAAGGTCTCCTGTGGAAAGTGCCAGTATTTGTATTTCATATTGTGGTGTGTCCTGCAAGTAATTACAAATCCCTTTGTGACTGTTAATCACATTTAATGTGTCAAATTGTTGCTGCTGTTGCAGTTTCATTTAATAGTGACAGCTATAGCTGTCTTAGCCTGGAGAAAAGGAGGCTGAGGGGAGACCTTATGGCCCTCTACAACTGCCTGAAAGGAGGTTGTAGTGAGGTGGGTGTTGGTCTCTTATCCCAGGTAACAAGTGATAGGATGAGGGGAAATGGCCTTAAGTTGTGCCAGGGCAAGTTTAGGTTGGACATTAGGAAAAATTTCTTTACCAAAAGGGTTGTCAGGCACTGGAATGGGCTGCCCGGGGAAGTGGCCGAGTCCCCATCTCTGGAGGTATTTAAAAGATGGGTAGACAAGGTGCTTAGGGACATGCTTTAGTGGTGGGATGGCAGGGTTAGGTTAATGGTTGGACTTGATGATCTTAAAGGTCTTTTCCAACGATTCTATTGTAACTGTAATGAGTTAAGTCTATTTGAAGCCAGTGGCTTGGACATTTCAACTTATTACATTAAGGGGTGAAACAGAGTAATTTTCACTGTGCATGCTCCTAGATTATAGCATTATGATGTGCTTTGACTTACCTTATTTTGTTTTGTTGAAGTTTGCATTTACGATGGGCATGAGCAGCTACCACATCATAGCTGAGGCACAGCAGCTTCTCTCATCTCTCAACCCCCAGTGTAATGAGATCCTTCTTTCAAGATAAGCATAAGAGAAAATTGAACTTGTTTGGGTCAGCTGTCTGAAAGAATACTCAGCATCTTACAGGTGTTCATCAATATGAAGATCACTGGGGCTGTATGGGAGTGTGTATGTTCTGATGACCGATACAATAGAAAGACCAAAGCAACTCTAAGTAGCAGAAAGCCAGAAGAGAATAAGGAACACTGTGGTACAGCACTGCAGACAAAAATGTGGTAAAAAGCTTTTGGGCTAAGGGCTAACTGGTGCAGGATTTTGCTTGACTGATATCATCTCAGGGAACTGAGACTTTGCCCGTATTTTGTGTCAATAAAACAACCAGATCTACTTAGTAAATTCTTTACCTGAAAAAAGTGGGCAATGGTCAAAACTAGCTAGTAGGTATAGTAATATATAAACATTGTATGTTGATAATAATGTGAAGCATATTCCTTTTTTAGTATCTGGAAATCATTTTCAGTGCCATAGGGAGAAAGGGAACAAAGGAGTCTCCTCCTATGACAATGATTTTGTTATTTTTACAAATAATATAAAAGGTGGAGACGTAGTGACTTATCTAAAGGATAACTAACTTCAGAAAATACTTCTTAAAATTGCCTTACTGTCCTTTTTGTCCTTTTTACATGGAAAAAAAAAAGATTCTGATATTTGAAAACTCCATCAACTTGCAAAAATAAATACAAGTTCTGCAAAGTCTGGACTTGTTTGGTTTTGCTGGAGGACTTGTTTTTTCCACATTTCCCAGCAAACTATACTGTGAACTCTCCCACTGTACTCGCAGTGATAGGACTGAGTTTTCGCTGAAGAGTTCCTTTCTCTGACTTCTAGCTATTCACTGGATGTAAACAGGTCATAACTGAAGCAACCCCTCACCCCAAATTCTTAGTAGCCTGACACTTCCTTTCTCATTGACTTCTCTTCATATGCCCTGATGTATGGAGGGTCCTGCCGAGGTTGCACAGCCCACGGCCTCCTGCCTGACACTCCCTGGTGTCAGATGCTCCCAAAGACAACACGAAACCCTGTAACGTCTCACAGTGGAAAAAAACCCCAGCACATACAAATCCTCACAAAAATTCCTGAAAGCCACAAGTGAACATATGCTTGACAACCTACCAGTTTTGTAATTCATAGATAAAACAGTGAATTCTGTCTAATGCAAAGCCTCTAGATAGTCTCATTAAATGCAGGGATTATGTCTGGGGGCTTTTGTAAAAATACATTTGCTCAAACCCAGATACATTATGTTGTAAATTCTCACTTAATTTTGATCCTGTGGTTTAATTTTTCTTTCTCTTTTTTTCCCCCCCGTAAAATGTAATACAAGTAGAAAGTCTTACTTGGATTAAATGCTTCTCTTCATGAATGAGAGCCAGTGAAGGACATAGACTGAAAACAAAACAAAACAAAATGAAGATGTTTATGTTTATTACTTAGGTGACAAAATGTTAACTCTGAACAAGCAAGACAGATGTTGGAAAAAAAATACAGAAGTGTTTTTATTACTTAAGACATTTTAAGGTATAAAAGGTAGAAAACATAGGGAATTTTTAATTTTAATTTTTTGTTGCCACATATGCTGGATGAAGTAAATAGAACTATTCACTTTACTGGAGAGAAACTTTTTATTTACCTGCTTTAAATTGTAGATTTCATAATGTAAACTTTAACTTCCAAGTATTATGTGTGCAGTGTACTGAAGCACGTTTTCACATGTTCCCCAGCAAGTAACTGCTCCCCTCAGTAGGAAGGCCAGATAGAAGATACCGTGAGCAGAATTAGAGGGCTCTGCAATTAATAGGAAAAATCAGGCCCGTTCCCATAGTTTAAGTCTTGTACTTCCTGATGGATTTCAGTCTATTTTGATCTGCCCACCCATAGTGTAACTTGAGCTCTTACTAGTTAGAACTTCTGAATATTACAGTTGATTTGTGTGATTTATGTTCTCTAAGTGCTGCTGTCTGTTAGCTGTCATTTGTCTGGCAGGAATCTGTAGCCACACGTCATGGCATAAATAGTTTTCTACAGTATCTTATGCTATGCAGCCTTATCTAAGCCGAAGATGTGTCATGCTTCCATGTTTTATCTTTACATTTTAAGTTACTATTCCAAGTCTCGTGCCAAAATAATTTCCTGAAGCTTGTGTCTATCTTGATGCAGACAATTGTAGTTCTCTCTTTTGCATATAGCCTCCCTCTTTTGCATGCATATATAATTTTGTAGAAGGTGGAAGTGCGTATAATCTGATGTAGCTGTTCCATGCATACACCTACCCTTTTAAGAATATTTTATATGCACATGCAGATGCCCTAAGCTCAGAAGTCTTGAGCAGGTTTTTCCAGGTTATCAAAATGTCCTAGGTTTCTCCTTCCCATGGTAAAACTTACGTGAGCCATTCTTGGCTAGGAAATGTGTGTGAAAATCTCCTAAAAAAGTCTATGAAGGTGAATAATACTTTGTTTGCTCTTCTGTTAGCTCAGAGACTCCCTCTCAAGCTGGGCAGATGTCCCATATCCTCCCTGGTTCATTGGGAATCACTTCAGCCCCTACCATTTGTGTTTATTCCAGGGTCCAACCAAGTGCTGGCCCTGCAGTAAGTGCAGAAATGTGCCAGCTAGCTTGGGTACTAGAAACAGACTGAAAGTGCAGCCTGGTGCAGGGAGCAGGACAAATTAGCCTGGACTGAGCACTGTGCCATTGTCCTGTGTTGCTATTGGGGTCCAAAGAAGTTCTCTGCCAGCAAGATGGGTTATTTTTATTTTACATTGCAGTCTGCAGTGCCAGTATACCACTGTCTGTCTGCTGAGACATAAGGGCATCCTGGCTGTGTGCGAAGCAGAACGACCTGCAGCTCTACTGCATCTTTTTGGGGGATGCTTCTTGGCCTGTGGAGGAATCCCAGCATGCTCCCGTAGTCCTGACTCTTGCTGTGTCAGCCCTGCCTTCTGCCACCTGTGACACATTCTCCTGGGGGTGCTTGAGAGAGGGGTTAGTGGCAGAAATCCCCCAAAATGTCTCTTTTCTGGAGGCAGCAGCATATGCTTTGGGTGGGGAGTGACAAGGGCTACATGTGAGGAGTTCCCTGAAGGCATTGAGGTGGGCCAATAATTTAAGCATAGTAGGAGATCATATTCATTTAATGAGATCTTGGCTAGTTTGATATTCATAGTGGTTTCATTTCTCTTGCCCTTTCCCACCCTACCAAGGAAGAGTGATTAAGAACTATTTTTTGGTTGATTGCTTTTTAATTTTACTGCTTTAAGTGGTGAAACTGGCTAAGATATATGAAATGCATTATACAGCTTGCACTTTATGGCTACTCAGCTCTCTAGAGTTGCACTAAAGCCAGAAGGATCAGGACCAAAAATGACATCTGCCCTTTGAAATCAGATTTGTTTAACCACTTCCATATCTCATAGCCTGGGGTGAGAAAGCTTGTAGCCTTTCAGTTGTGACTTGCAAGCAATTGAGGTGCAGTTCTCATGCCAAGACTGTAGCACACGACTGTCAGCAGTGCTGTCCTGGCATGGGACAGCTGAATACCGTGGCCTCTGGCTGCAGGGGGAGGTGAACAAGCAGGCGATGGGGAGACCCAACATCAGCAGGAAATGTAATGCCAAGCTGTGTGCTCTGCGCTCCTGCAAATTATGGCAGGATGAATGAATTCCCATTGCGCTGTTATCATCTTCATCTTCTGAACTATCCCTGGAGCTTCCCCTGCTCCACACATCTCAGGGTATGGAGTATGTGTCATATGGCCTTTGATCCTGTGGAGATTTTAAATGCTTACAGGAAAAGGATAGCCACCCTGATGGCAAGTTCTTAAATTACTTTTACATAAAGGAATAAAGAGCTATCTCATTGTGTCTTCTTTAAATGTGCTGCCAACACTTTTTCCTTTTGATCATATTTTAATAACATCACGTTTCACTCGTTTCACTGCTCTAAGTTATCCCCAGTGTAAGTGATTTTCATTTGGTCCAGAGGTTGACTGAAACATCAAGTCTGTTCAAAGGAAAATATTCTTGAGACATTCTGTGCCTGCACAGCTTCCTTGAAACTAGCATTTGTGACTGCAGGATGGTAAAAGGTCAAATCTGCCAGCGTATGCACTGGCAAATGCACACATGCACATCCAGACATGTGCACACTTGCAGACAAAAATACCGTGTGGCAGAATATGACTGTCATTTATTTCACTGCATACTTGTCACATTATTCTGTTTATATATGTTTATGCCGATTTCAGAAGTAAAAAAATTGTTTCTGATTTTTTCCTTAATCTGCTGAAAAGGCTTAGAAAAACACCAAGAGTAAGAGCAGAAATTAATGTCATGATAGATGCGCACTCTGGGTGTGGGATGCAAGCAGTTAACAGAAGAGAGCCACACTATTTCCAGAGTAATAGAAGTGCTGAAAAGTAAAATAATTATCATAGAGCAAGAGCACACATCCCTATTGATATAAAAACTGCAAAGAGAGCCAATTTGTTCTTACTGGCATGCAAATAGCAAATAAAACTTCCCAATTAAATAGAAGAGTAATTATGATAATAATGCTTTGAATTGGTGAACCTTTTTAGGTGAGGATTCTCAGACAGATTTACAAAGGGAAAAGTCAGAATTATTATCATGAGAACAACAAAGGAAGACAACCCCCCCTCATATCAAAAATATCCATTGAAAAATCTATCGGCAGATAGTAAAACCAAGAGGTCTAGATGTAGAGGAATTGCCATATCCTTGCTGGGGTAGTAATTTGTGGAGAAGATTTGTTATGGAATTCACCCCTTGCTGCAGAATTGTTGTCTCCATTCTGAGGGTGTGTCCACACTTGTGAAGCTACTGGAATTTATTGAAATAATTATTCCAGTATAATTTGGTAAATTTCCAGAGAAGCTCCCAGCCCTAGTTTTAAAATGTTTCTGGCCCCTGATGTTTGAGAAAATATGTGGCTTTATTTGTATGGTTGTATGGAAATAGAGTTGTCTTCCTGAGGTCACAGGGAAAGCCAGCAATAATAATGTCAAGAGATGGGATCTGCCCTGTACCAGACTTGTTTAAACTTAAAAAGCCAAGTCCACAGCGTAGTAAAGATGAAATGTAGACTGAAAGATGAAATAAAAACAATACACTATCAGACAGCACAGAAGCAGCATTATTGAATGTATACTTCATCTTCACATTGAAACAGTAACTTGAATTTTAAGACTTCATGAAGTTGTAGATTTCTGGCAATTTGCACTCATGTACTGTAAAATTTGGGGTCCGTCCTGAAAAAAATAATACCCAGCTCTCCACAGAACACATGAAGGCTTCAACAGAAGCAACACATTATGTGTTGTACTTCCTGAGGCCTCAGTAGGAGGATCATCTGACTGGATAAAACTACACATGCTTTCAAACCCAAACTGCTATAGCTCTGTATAAGAACCTTATACCCTGCAAACCTTCATGCATGCATAACTCTTGATAAAGGCGACATGCTCGTGTGGGGTTGGTTAGGTATGAGGAGGAACACTGGTCAATTCAACAGAGCGCCTCAGGATGTAGAATTTATATTGTATTGGCACTGTATAGTCTCCAGAAATATTAATAATTTCTCTTCCACTTCAGTGAATTGTTTGATTTTAAACATGTGCACATATGGGAGAAGTTATAAAAAAAAAGCTTAGTGTCTTGAGGTGGGTAATAGTGATTTACTGGTAGAATCAGTTCTGATTTGTGGGATGGGGAATCCGGACTCTGTAAGAATCTCTTTCTCATGCCATGCTATCTTTCATAAACTCTCTCATGTTCACTCTACTTGCTTCTTTTTAAAAAAATAATAGTCTTAATTTTTATAACATGCTTGATTTAGGATTTTTAATGCTGTCTCTAGGTTCATTCTTTTCTCCTTGATCTACATCATTTTTTTAGGTAGATAAGT
Organism: Gorsachius goisagi; assembly: GCA_018403395.1. NCBI lineage: Eukaryota > Metazoa > Chordata > Aves > Pelecaniformes > Ardeidae > Gorsachius > Gorsachius goisagi. The sequence goes on along the minus strand of BOSO01000620.1, from coordinate 31,275 downwards.
AAAACTATAATCCATCCCTCAAATACTACGTGTACCACTGTTTTATCTAGGGCTTTTTTATTTTATTCTTTAAAAATTAGTGCTAGAATCTCTTAGTGTGTTTGATTTCTTTTATATATCGCGTACATGTTGATCTCAAATGCATCCAACATTGTAATGAAAAACTTTTTGTGGAAAGTTGAAATTAAATTCACTTCAAAATATATGAACATTCAAAAAGTGCTTTTTTTTCTGAAGGACGTTAGCTTGTACGTACCTGCAGGAATGCCATTTGCTCTCCCATTGCCAATTGTCTACCTTCAAATAGTTGGGGTAATCAGTTCTTGTTGGCAAGATTAATCTCACCTAACTTCAGCTATCCAAAAGTTGGAGGGTAAACCAGTTATTTACACTTTCTTAGTAGCCTGAGGGGACAAATAAGGGCATTCAGGGAGGATTTCATCCTGCCTTCAACAAGGTGCCCAAGACAGGTAGGGTGACTCGGCCTCCAGTAGTTCTGATCTTTGTCCACTGCCTGCATGTGGGGTGTAGGGTTGACACCTAAGGCACCAACTCCCAGATAGCTTTGATTAGGTGAAATTAATATGTCCTGAGAGTCTAAACCAGTCTAATGAGCTGTGTGCCTGCAACAACCTCAACAGCATAGGTCTTAGTGCAGAACAGTGTGATCCTGCCTGCTGAAAATGATCTTCTTCACTTTTTTTTTGTCATTTGTTTTCTCCAAATGTATATTGTATAGCTTGAATATTTTTGGGGGTTTAATGACAATGATACCTCAGACACCTTTCATGCCTTTAAAAATACTGATACTTGAAAATATTTCCTAGATAACCCAAACCCAATCCTCTACATATCAGAAACGGGGAGACAGGAATCGCGTGTTGGAAGGGTGTCACCAGGAAAAATACTCACTTTGGAGTAAATTCTCCAAATACTGCTACTCTGCTTGCAGAGAACCTGAACAAAAGCATACAGTACATATTTAACTACTTAGCCCCTTTTAATAACCTTTTATGACAAATTTGAATGCTTCTGTTTTCCTTGTTCTGTTCTAAAGGGTACAATGAGATCATGAGCTGCTACTTGTTTATTTACTTATTCATTTTCAGAGGAGCAGTTCTGATTTGGTTGTCCCCATTTCATGAGAATTTTAAAATTCTCATGAAAGAAACAGTATTTTTTAAAAGACAGCTGCTACGTAAACTTTTTGGCCTCTATTTGCCAAGCTCAGCTGTTCCGCTTTTTTTTGTTGGTTTTTGGCTTTTGGTTTTTTTTAACACAACAACTTTTCATCATCAGGCAAAACAGCTAGTTTGTACAACAGTGAATTATTATGTTCACTCATTTTAAATTCTTTAAAAACCTGTGAATGAAGCAATCCAGTCCTAGTTTTAAAGGACTGGCTCAAAGACATTGAAGTCAGAGGTAGTCCTTTTGCTAATTTCAGTAGACTTTGTTTGAGGATCTAAGTAACTGATTAGTTTGTCTTAACTTGTTCCTATCTAAAGTGTTTAAAATTCATGGAAGTTGCAGAAAGTTACTGCTGGCGATATTTATGTTCTTGCTTCTAAATTTTTAATTGCTTTGATGTACAGATATAAAAGAATATAATCTAAAATATTCTACAGAGTACGTTATGGACCAATGACTTTTCAGTTCAAAAACCCATGATACACTATTTAAAGACAGTTTTGATATATTTCAAATGTCAAAGTTTTTATAAGTCCCAAGGAGTTGTAGACAAATGTGATTTTTTTTACACCCATGATTGTCTTGCTAGATGAAGATGAAAGGAGGTTAAACACCTGTAATGGACTCATAAATATGTAAACCTCACTTCAACTGCTGAGGAACAACATTTAAAGTAAAAAATTATCTTCAAATACTGAAACAACAGTATATATTTCTATGCTGTTGTTAGGCATATTTGAATATTTAGCATCAATATGGTTTTGTGAAAGGTAATATAAAAATGATTCTCAGTGCTCTTATATGAAACTTTGGTCTGATATTGAGATGCCTGGGGAAGAATTAAATTTTGATGAGGACAGATTGTGAATGCAGGATCATCTGAATAATTTGGGAAATTTACTATAAAGAAATGTTTGGGCACACTGAAATGTCCATATGCTGAAAGAAGTGTTTGGGAGAGAGTCTGGAGAAGGTTTGAGCATCATGATGGGATGCCAAGAACACCTCTCCTGGGTGAGTTTGTGTGGATGGGCTCTGTGGGGCCTCTGCAGGTGGATGTAGAAATGGTGACCTGAAAACAGAAGGCTGAAGAAAGAAAAATTTCATGCTGAGAAGTAGCATGTGAAAGTCTGTCAGGAGCTGACAAGCTCTGTAGATTCCTGGTCATGGCGATCCATAAGAACAGATAAACTCAGGCCACCAAGAGCCTGTGCAAGGCTACCAGCGCATGCTGACACCTACAAAGGTTGTACAACTCATACTGTATTGAGGAAGGCAGCAGTTGCTGCGTGCAGCCTGACAAAGCATGGGACCATGAGGGACTTGCTGAGCACCCACCTGAAGCCCCCAGAGCCTCAGCACGACCCGCTACTTCTGAGCAAACCATGGGGACCGACCTCCCAATGGCTGCTCCAACTGGGCAGCAAGGAGTGATTGCGAACATGTCTGAATACTTGAATGTACCATTATCTGCTATTAGTAGCAACACCTTGATGCTATTAGTAGTAACAGTGATGCTATTAGTAGTAACAGTTGAAATCATAACTGTTGTCCTGATAGATGTTGGCTGTGATGTGTCTCCCTGTCTTGGTCTCCCAAGGAAGTTTTCAAGGGGATTATAATCTGAAAATGATGCTTTGGTGAAAAAGACGATTTCCATCTTCGGATGTGTGAATAGGGGAATACAGACTAAAAGTTTAGACTGAAATATTGACTGTGGCTCCAGATGGTTATGGAATCCAGAGAAGAAAAAAAAAAAGTGCTAGGGTCTCATGTCTACATGTCAAAAAGGTGAAGGGCTATAGGAATGACCAGAGTCCTTGAAGACTTGCCTTGGGGTGAGAGAGTCAACGAATGTGTAAGTACCTATATCAAAACCAGAAACCTGCTATGAAAAGGCTTTTTGAACTCTAAAACAAACTAGGCTTTAATAACATCCAGTTGGTGCAAGATGAATCAGATAAATGTAAACTACAAATAAAGCACACATTTTTAATAGATATGTTAATTAAACTCTGGAACAGTTTATCACGGGTTGTGGTAGATTTACCATCACTGAAATAATTTAAATCAAGTTCATGTGTGTTTCTAGAGGTCTCCTCCAGTTGAAAGGGGAGTTAATTCAAAGCAGTCCTCTGGCCATTATTATTCAGAGAGTTAGGTTAGATGATCTCAGTAGTTTCTGGCCTGGTTAAATGTTAATCTAACAAAACCCACTTTGTCTATGTAGAATGAGAAGAATTAGCTCTAATCAGAAACAAATAATACATTACAAACTATTTCAAACAGAAGGTAGCTTCAGAGAAGGAGCAGGGGCTGGACAGGTGGCTGGGGATCTTGCAGGACAAACAGTTAAAGATGGAAAAGGAACCAGGGATGGAAAATAGTCAATTAAATTGCATGGAAATGGAAAGGAGTAAAAACATTTATCTTCTGGAAAAAAATCTTATCTTTTTTGACATGCTTATAAGGAATGATTGGAGGGAAGAGGATAAATGTACATACAAGACACACGAACATAGCACAGTCAGAGATTATTTATGTTATGTGGCAATGGGGAAAAAATAGCATATTAATCTCCAAAATCATGCTCCCTCTTGTCTGAGTAAAGTCAAAATTAGTTGCACCAGTGTTGAAATACACAGAGGGCTAAATGATATATATTTGGGTGGCAATGATCTTTTGCTCAGCGTAAGTCACTGATGTCTATAAACTACTGCAAATGGTATGTACAGAGGACTAACAGATAGCAGTAACGTGTTTTAAAGAGCTGATAACGTTCCCAAACAGTTCCTTTGCTGATCAGCATATATAAGACTTTTTACTGCATATGTACTTGGTTAGAGCCTAAGGTTATGCAACCCTTGAATAATCTTGTGTGTCATCCTTTTATTTTTAACAATGCATTTTCCTAGGAATATATTTTAATATGTTTTCTTGCATCCACCTGTATTTATTAGGTGTAAATTGTAATGGCCTTATTCTAATTTAGCAGGTTGCTTCCCAGTGATGGCCACTAACGTAACAGTTATCAATCACAAGGATATACAGAGCTGGGATAGCCATGAAATAAGGCAGCCTAATCTGTTTTTACAGTGTCTGTAGCCAAAGGGACTGCAAAAATACCTCACAACAATACTCCAAAGTAGTGCAAAGGATCAAGTTTTCTATACAACTGGTTAACTGCACTGTTCTGTAAAAGAGCTGCTTAGGACTCTGGGCTATATTTGACAGTCATGGAGGAGTGGGATTTGCCCATCTTGTTGGCACCAGGCTTGTGCGCGGGAACCCCTGGTTGTAACCTGGCCGTGGCTCCATATTGTCCATCTGCCCCCACTTTTTCTGGGGAGGGTGGGTTTCGCTTGGGGAAATAATTTTCCCTCTGTATCCTGGGACACACCTGAGTTGTCCCAAGGTAAAATGCGGATGAGGATATCCTATATTTGGAGGTTACAAAGGCATCCTCCTCCAACCCAACCTTTCACAGAAAGGAGGCCACAGCAACGCAGCTGCGGAGCTTAGAAATTCTCTAAGATAATTGTTGGGTCTTTGAATCAATTTATAGGAAAGTTTTAAATGTAGCACCACTTAGCAAATCTTCAAAGTCAGATTTGAATCCAGGCTCTGGATCAAAGGCACTTCTGCATTGCAAAGGAGAGCAAATTATGTCTCTGCATGACAGGCAGACCAGTGGGTTGCACCCTGCTGCGGTGGGAAATGTAGCCCCAGGAGATGCCCAGCCCACCTGGTAACTGAGGATGGGTGGCTTTTTTTTGTGGTTTTTTTTTTTTTTTTTGCCAGGAGGCTCCCATTCAGCAGCAGGAGCTCAAGCTCCAAGGGCCGCCTGTGGCCCCTGCAGCTCCGTCACCTCTGCGGGGAGGTGGAAGCTGGGGAGGGCTGTGGGTGGTTGTCACTGCCACTGCCCTCTTCACGCCCCAGCCGTGCCCTGCCTTGAGGCACCTGCAGTTTCTTTCTCCTAAAGAAATCAGGCGGGAGCATAACTGATGTAAGCCCAAATCAGGGTTAATTCTTTCAGCCTTTACGCGTTAGCAGGTAGCACGTGGTGCTCAAAAAAGAGCTACCTGGGGACCTCCGTAGCAGAAAGAAATGTGTGCCCCTTGGGGCAAGGGTCCCAAGGACATGGGACAGCCTGAGCGGCACCTCTCCTTGTGGTTTTGCTCTAACTCTATAGAGTTAGACCTGCTCACATGTGATACCGAGGGTTCATTTGGCCACCAAGAAGCCTAGGATAAAGGGACTGGAAAAGTGGCTGATACTCATTTTCTGCACCCATGTCTCCTCTGCACCAAATGTGACCATTGTACAGCCTAGTTTTATACACTTCCACACACACACTCGTCATCTCAAGATTGTATTTCGGCAAATCTTACGGACACAACCCAAGAAACCCTGCTTTTTTATAGTGCCCAGTTGTGCCTGCAGGTAATATCCCAATAATTTATTTTCTCCCAAAGACTGCATTTTGGACACAAGAGCGCCAGTGACTCAGTGGTCATAACTTCTCTCAGTTACTCCTCTGGGACAGCAGCATGACTAGCAGCAAAACACGTGCAAAATGAGAGTGCAGAACTTTCGCTTGGCGGCCAGGTGAGGAGAGGAGAGTGTACTTGTCCCAAAAGACTTACCGGGGAGGGAAGTAGGACAAGTTTACAAAACCCATTGATTCCTGTTAAAAATGTAGATTCAAGCCGACATCCAAGGGGTTAAGTATCATACAGCTGATTAACTGGTTAACTATTGCAGCTGCTGGTGTAAAAGCTTGTCAGAGAAAAAAAAAAAGTAATAAATGCTCATTTTAAAACCTTTTTTCTTTATCCTTTGCCTTTGTGCTAGTTTCCAGGGCATAATGAAGATATCCTTTAAAGTCTGAGGTTTTAAAATTAAGTAATTTAAAAAATTATAAACACAAAAAGTCAGGCACTTTAAAACATGTGAAACCAGATGACATTTTTATTTGCATCTCAGTTTGATGGTTTTTCATCAGGTGGGTCTGGGAAAAAAAATCCTTAAAGACCTCTTCTGCATTCTGGCAACAAACAAGGAAAGAAGAGACTGAGTTGTGGTGGGTGCAGGGGAAAGGAGGGCTGAAAGAAAAAAAGAAAACCGAAAAGCTGAAAGAGGGAAACCTCACTTCAGTGTGAACTTTGATTCTGCAAATGTTGCTGCAGATGCCAAGTTTCTTCTAATTCAGGGCTTCAGGACTGAGTCTTTTATGAAGGCATTGCTAAGCTCTTAAGGAGGATTTTTTCCTACCTGGGCTGCAGAGATGAAGTTAACATTCATTATATTTTTCATTACACCTTACATTTTTCTGATTACACTTCACAGATTCTTTACTAATCCCATCTTTCCTTTTGTTACAATTTTTTATACATGGTGACAGGGCTTGTGTCTGCGGTAGTTCACTAAAACGTACCACATCTATCTTCTGCTATCACTGACATTATATAAATCTGATCACTGAATAGCATAAATTGCATCAGTTTTCCAAAAGTAAGATGAAATAGTAGGAGAGCTTGATCTAAGAAGAGATGAGATTAAGTTGTGTACAAAAATATAAATACAAATTGTGAAGGAATCGGGGAAATCCAAATTTCAAGTCTTTGTCCGACCGTGGTCCAGATGTGGGATTCCTCTGGTGCATGGAGAAGCCACATCAGTGGTGGTGTCCCTATGGCTGGAGTGGGTTTCTTCTGCTCCCTGCAGAAAGCTCCCTGTGTACCAAGAGGGAAGGAGGGAGCACGTGGAAATGGTCTGTGAAGCCTGGAGAACAGGCTTTCTCAAGACAAGGTGAAAACTGAGTGCTTTATGCACCACAGTCTGCTGCAAATGACCCACTTTCTGCAAAAACAAATCCATGAGGGTTATAAAAATAATAATTGGATTTCCCTTCAGAAACTAGACAACAAACGTCCCCTAGGAAAAATCTGTGTCGAGACCACAGTAGTTTATTCTTCCCTGGCCTGAGTTTTCTCTTGCTCTCACTGAGTTTGTCCTACAATAGTCTCTCTATTATAATAGCTGTGAAATTATCAAGAAATCTGTGGCGTATTTCTTGGTGCTGTCAACTGTCAGCCTAATTTTGGTTAAAATAATTTATGCATGAATTTTGCACCACCTTCTGGCAAATGAACTTGTTCCCAGATGTCAAAGGCAGCTATTTTCCCCCACTATTTAATGTGTCCTTAAAATGATCAAGATATTCATCTTTATTAAAACATGTAACTGCCATTCTGGGAAAATATTCAGCTCCCTGTCACCACCTTGTTAACAAGTTATAAATGGTTTTGAGTGATAGCAGTACGTGACAGGTTGGAGAGTGTCATATAACATAGAGAAATAGCCATGTATCTGAGATGGAGATTGAATTCAGCTCTCAGGAATTTTTGCTGCAGTTTCTGTTCCAGTTCAAAACAGTGAAATAAGAGGCTAAGGGCTAAAATTAGTCTTCATAGTGTTTGTACTTAGTACTGTTTATATGCTGTGTCCTAAAGCCTGCGGGGTGCTTTGTAGTCAGAACTACAATGTCTTGTGTTAAAGTGGTACCTGAGTCCTCAAATGCATAAACTGGAGCTTTATTTTTGTATCCTTTCATCCCACTCTTGACTGGCACCTGGTGGTGCAGTCATAAAATGAGTAATATAGAAAAAAGAACACTGGGGAGAAAACAGACATAAAGCTGTTTCAGCGTATTTTCCAGGTTTGGCTCCCATTGCTTCTTATGAGGCATGCGCTGTCTTCATTTTCAATCAGTTTTAAGGCGCAGTTTTAAGGTCTGCAACATGGAAATCATGTGAAGGTATCTGAGCTAGCTTTTTGTAGACATTACATTCAGTTTATAATTTATGTTTTTCCCTGCCCTAAAAGCAGAAGGGCCATCTTTTCCCACTTCACCTCTGCTGACCCATGAGATCAAAATTACACCTACTTGTGCCAGCATGGGCCAAGCAAGCCCTGGAGGGATTCACCTGAGTGCTCCTACTGCCTTCCCACCTTTGAAATTTCTGGACCAGTGGAGCAGCAGTATTTGATGAAAACTCCTCCACCGAATAAAGAGTGGGGAAAGGGCTAAGCCTCTTGCTTTCCGGCCACCCCACTGACGCCCTCATCATGGCCAGCCCTGCCACTGTAGAGGATCTCACAAGAGACGGTTGTTCTCTTGTTCTCAGTCTCCAGGACTCCCTAAGCAGACTAAATTTAGGGAGAGAATCGCAGGGCTGTAACTGGTTCCCCAAAGTCTCCTGCTCTGCTTCACTGATGGTAGGCAAAGCAGCAAGTCTAGCCCAGCATGCCCATTTCATTTTCTAATCCTTTTGCTCAAAAGGTGGAATAATCTAATCCAACATTCTCATGTAATTCAAACTACTCATTTTTTTTATAAAGGAGCATCCATACACATTTTTTGGTACTGATTGTGGGAACATCTCATTCACCAGATGTGCAGTCTGGGAGTGAGACTTTTCCTGTGAGATGAGTGTGTTCGGTTGGCAGATGGGTCTCACACCTCCTGAGGAGTGCATCAGTGATTTTATTACATGATACAAAACTGGAGGAAATGGACATGGTACCAGTATTTACATAGAGCATAAACAGGTAAGTAGGTAACAGCTTTGTTTTGCAAAAGCTGTGTATCATCACCTACGGGGTTTTTTTTGGTAAATTCATTACTCTGTGGGAGATGCGGGTATGGTCTTCAGCAGAGGTGAACACTTCACTCCAAAACCCTGCACTGTTGTGAGGTAGGGTGATGGGGTGAGGAACATAAATACCAGACAGAAAAAAGGAACCAAAAAGTGCTTGTAATACCTGGAGGAGTGCTCCGTGCCCTGTTATTGAGCAGAAGGCTTCATTTGGGGGATTTTTTGAGGTTTCACAGGGGTTTTCATACAGCACATCAAGGAAAGATTTAAGGCTGCGCTGGCTGGGTCTGAGTCGCAGTTGTCTGTGAGCAGATCCCGCAGCCAGGTGCTGTGCCCTTAGGCCCCCAGGGAAGACACTGGGATGTCCCCTTCTCTCCACATTTCCTTCTTGTTCATGTATTTGACTACGCAGTCAGTGCCCTGCCATATAAAGATCCCATCTGTAGATGCTTCATCCTCTGCCAGGTAGTGTGGATCTTTCAACATCTAATTTTGGGTTATGAATTTTGATTTGTGCCCCAGCACCTAAATGTTCATGTAGCACTGCTCTCCAGTGGCACTCCTAGCATTTCACTCTTCTTCGGAGTTTGACGTTGGTGGGTATTAAAATGACATAGTTGTGACAGAAGTGCTGAAGATCCTAATGAAGTCTATTATTGACAGTCCTGCATAGCTGAGTTATCATCCTTGCCAATGTGATTTTTCAGTTAGGTCAGTTATCAATATTGCTTCCTGCTGCATTGGGCAAATGTTCTTCTCACAGTTGTGGGCTCCTTTTACCTCAAGTGCAGGGGCTCTATATTATTCCGGGTAATAAAACCATAAACTGAGAAGCCTAATACTCTGATTAGAGATACAGTATTTGATTTTAGATTTTATTTTTCAAAGGAAGTGTATTTACAATTTTTAAAGCCTGGGGGCTGAATCATAATATAGTGAGTATCTAGTTTTATATACCAGATAACTGCTTAGAAAAGGTTAAAATTAATTATGCTATTGTAAAGTTTTAAAGTTCAAAGGGTTTGAGATCTGTAAAAAATGTTTAGATGTAATCTTAAGGCAAAGAATTAGGCACTTATGGCTTCATTTGGAAATGTGCTCCACAATCACAAATTATTTCATTCTTTCTGTCAGTCCTAGCTTAGGACCCAGTACTGTAGCATACGAACAATGAGAAACTGCCTGACATTAGTGGGGGGGGTTGTCTAAAAGGGATTTGATAAACCTCCTTAGTGCTAAATTGCAGGAACCTCATGGCTGAAGTGGCATCGCAGCAAACACCCTTTTAACTTCCATTTAGTAAGCTTAATCCATGTAGAGATTGACGTATCATATCATAAAAGCCCCTTATAACTGGATTTTTGTCTTGCAAGCTTCCACTCCTGAGAGCGGTGTTACTGACCACATGTCAGGGAGCACATGGACTGCAAATATTCCTGCAGTAATATTAGAGGTACAGCACAGAGAATTTAGGAGAGAGCAGCCTGTGGTTTAGCATTTGCAGACTTAAATCTTCATGTATGCTGCTTCAGTCTGCCAGGCAAGCTGCGTGGCTGTGGGGATCCCTGGCTTCGCAGAAACACGTGCTCCAAAGGTTACTGCTTTGAGCTGCAGCACCGTGCAGAGAGCTAAGTGGCGGAGCTGAGACCATTTTAGTAAGTCTGCGAGCTGTTCTGAACACAAGATCCTGCAGCCCCTCTTCCTGCAGTCTTTTCAGCTAGTACTGGATGATATATACAGCCATCTGTGCCAGAACTGAACTTCATCCATAAAGAATAGAGAAAGAAATAATAGTTTGCAGGTTTATATCCACATTCATCATGAGAGAATTTGTTTTAATGAAAAAGAAAAAGGCTAAGGCTTTATCTTAGAGCTAGCTATGTTATATTCATTGGAGAAATAGTTGTGAGAGACTGACAAGGAATGTATCTACATAGATATGAAGAATGGAAAAATACAGACCTTTATGCTGTGTCTATATGGGTAAGCGTGGGCACTTGTGTCTCTGAACTTGCAAGAGATGGGCCAGCTCAGGATTAACATCCATGCAAGCATGCTAGTGTAGTACGAGCTACTTAATTACACTTACCAGCAAAATTTATTACCTTAAACTCAGAGCTCTGTTAATAGAGCTTCATGGTTTGCCAGGCTTGGGCAGTGGGTACAACAGATGTGCAACTGTCCTTACCAAAATATGTAGGCACGCTCACAAGCTTCTGTACAGCTGTAAGGAAGAGTGATGGACTCAGCTTCCTTTTGGCTTCATTCTATTATTATTATTATTATTATTATTATTATTATTATTATTATTACATTATTTCATCACTTTTATTATTATATCTCCATTCCTAGACTGGTGTGCATCTCAGAGGATGCTCCCAGCCCTGTGACTGCTGGGAAGCACAGTGCTGAGAGGCAGAGAGAGCCTCGAGCAGCCAGATGGCCAGGGCTGTACCCATGCACAGTTTGAGAGAGCTCAGAGTTGAGGTGCCTATGGCTGAACACAGCATGTGCTGCGAAGCCCAGCACCCTTTTATCTTTCCTTCCCCGGAACCAGCTGGAGGGAAGACATAAGGCATAGAGCTTATCCGGGAATGAGGGCAAAACTATAAAAAAGTACAAGTGAAACATCAAACTCTGATTTTTCTTTTATAAACATTCTTAAAACCTGTTATAGCAGCCTTCCTCCAAATATTTTTATTCTCTGCTCTTCTTTCCAACAACAGTTGCCTGGTTTCTTGTCTTGCTTGTATTCTCTGATTTGGGGCATAAGAAGAGCTCACGCTCTTCTCTTTCTGAGGCTCCCAGTATTAGGTGGTAAACCTGTTGGGGCATACTCATACATTGCTCATTTCATGTGAGTATGCTTTGCTTCTGTCTTTGCAAGGTAGCACTTAAGAGAGTTTATTGTTAATAAGAGTAAATTATTCTACATTTTCTTATCAGATAATATGAGATCAAGTAGCTGTCAAGACATGTTAGGCAGATATCTACGAAAACAATAATATCTGAAGATCCACAACAAAAACGTAAAATTTGGAAGGTTTTCAGTCAGCTACTAGCAGCTGCAAATTTTGCTTTGGATGATATAATGAACCCATCTAAGGGTCTCTCTGAAAACAGTTTTGCGGAGTTATACTTGTCAGAAGTTGTATTTGGCTTCCACTTTGATATATTCCCCAAAAAGGTATTGGAACAAGCATCTAGAACTGGGTAAATCAGCAAGGTAAGATTAGGGTGTATAAACAAAAAAAAAAAAAATAGTGGCCTTTTATGCAGCCAATTTGCAAAAACAGTCACTTGAGATGCTGCTGAAGTTGCTTTGTTATTACTTACCTAAATCTTTTGCTTATTATTTATATACAAATTTTATACTATATAATATGATGTGCAAGATAAACCTCCAATCTAAAATCAGCAAATGCCCTTAAGGCCATGATACAAGTGCTTCTATTTGTATAGTATTTGATTAACTATTATTTCCTCTTGTTTCATAGTTTAGATTTCTGTAATGAAAATGACTGGCTGTGCTGGCAATTAGCAATACAGAAACTAGTGAGAAAAAAAAGATTAGTGTAGTTGCAAACACAGTGAAACAGAGGCAAATTATTAGTACAGAATGTTTTATATTTGCTATTTGGATTCCTGTTTCTTTTTGTTTATTTGAGGATATTTTTGACATGAACAGAATTAATGCTTTCTACACAAATGCAACTATTTAAGGAAATACATATTCAATTGCATAAAGATGGATTTGCCTTAATTATTGTTTTAATTTTTGTTTTCGGAGACAATTGTGTCATCTTGTATGACAATGATTTTTTTACTTGAAAGTTGTAACCCTTTGTTGAAAAAATCATTATAAAGTGATGTAGCAGTCGTGATATTCTACTTCTCAACTGTTTTAAGAATGTAATTTATTATACTTTTGGGCAAAACTGATACTAATTTGGAAGTATTTATATATGTATTTTCTTATTTTTGCCAATCTTACTGGTTGAAGGCACAGTCATCAGCCATAAATTAGGGACTTTACCATAATATAGATGCTGTATGTTAGCTGAAGGAAGTAACTATGGGCTGTTCATATAGCAAAAGACAAAAAAATGTCACATGCCTTTGTGTGTGTACATGTGTGTGGGCGTGCACATATATATGTGTGTGGTGACCTGGTACCCACTCTTTGCATCTTTTATATGTGCCTCATTGCTTCAGTTGTAATAAAGCCTTTCTGAATGTAGACCCAAATGGGCTTTATTAGGATAGCAGATAAGGTGTTTCCCAAAGTTAAAGACTCTAATGCTGTATTTTGTATATATTCCAAATCTTCATTTGTCATCAAATACCTTAAGGGTGGATGTCATAAGGACGGAGCCAGACTCTTCTCACTGTTGCCCAGCAACAGGACAAAGGGCAATGGGCACAAACTGAAGCATAAGACGTTTCAGTTGAACATGAGGAAGACCTTTTTTACTTTGAGGCTGACAGAGCAGTGGAACAGGCTGCCCAGGGGGGCTGTGGAGTCTCCTTCTCTGGAGATATTCGAAACCCGCCTGGACGGTGCCCCGTGCAACCTGCTCTGGGTGACCCTGCTTTAGCAGGGGGGTTGGACTGGATGATCTCCAGAGGTCCCTTCCAACCCCTGCCACTCTGTGATGCTGTCATTTTGTGATCATGAAAGGAGCTCATGCCCTATATTCCCTTTACATACGGTAAGTGATCAAGGAGGTCTCACCTGGCCCTGGCCAGCGCACAGTTCAGTTCTTGTTTGCTTGCTGAGAAAACAAATGAGCTCTTGAGTATGAGCCACCAAGTCAGAGAATTTGCAGGTAGAAAAAAACTTTATATTTAGATGGCCACAGAGCCCTCCTACTTACAGCCTTAAAATCCACCGTGTTTTGCCCTACTTCTTTCTGGCCCAGTAAGTATGAAGTTTTGAAAACAATATTCACATATTAACTGGGAGGCTACTACCAGTTCAAACAGTCAGGGCTCCTGTATTCAAAAGGGTGTTGACATGTGTTGTCTAAATGAATAAACATCAGTTCACGTTGTGGAATGGGTGGCAGGCCAAGTTAATCAATAATTTAATTACTTTGACCCATTTTGCTTGCTTCTAGTTGAAAGGGGATTTCTGCATTCTTGCATAAGTTATCATTTATTCAACTTCTTACAGATGGATTCAGACGATGCTTTTCCTGCCTTGAGGATGAGATGAACTTAATCCAACATTGTAAATGAAAAACAGGTGTCCAGAAACACATTCTTTTCCTCATAGCTTGCATTGTATTTATTTACCTAAAGTAATTCCTAACTCAGAATTTGCTGCCAAAAGTTTAACTTACCTTCACTTAAGGTGAGTGTGGCTGTGGATGCAGAAAATGAGTGTTAGCAATGCTTTTTTAAAGATACAAGCCCTTGTGAGAAGACCAATGTTCACATGTTGTAGTTATTATTATTATTCATTTTTAGTGGGAAAGCAGCTGGCTGGAGTTCCAGAAATAGAATAGGTTTAAAGTGAAGCAGAAATTCTCATTTGTCTCTAAAAATAGGTCATCTTCCAGCATGGAATTTGAAACTGTCAGTTTTTATGCTTTTGAATTCCCAAAGTTATTCCTGTTGGATTTGTCTTCATGCAATTTTAATACGAACCCTTTGAAATTGGATGCTGGGTAAAGTGTTTCTTTGGCTTGAAAGTCTGCCCTTCACTTGCAGTTAAAAAAAGAAAAGAAGCTGGATGAGAACAGGTGGTGTGACCTGTTTTTTTATACGCAACCTGGATTTATGTGGTTTGTGGTGTCGTAGTCATCACCACCGTCAGGTGTGTAGCAGAGAAGCATGCATTACATATCCTTGAGAGATTAAACTTCTGTTTTATCTGCTCTTTTGATTTCTCATAGTATGATATGCTCTACATAGATGCCCTAACACTTTGCAAGAAATTATTGTGCATGTATCAATTATAATACTGGCTAGAGATCTAAACAGAAATCAGGATGTTCATGTCTTAACTCTCAACAAGGAAGGCAGGAGACCGTTCTGGCTCCAAACTGATAGCGAGCAACATGGGCAGCACAATGGTACCATTAGTACCTCCACTATGCAGATGAGAAACCTATGTGCAGGAAAATGTAAATTATTGTCCCAGAAGCACTAAGCCTATGTCTAGACACCATAACCTGGGAAACATCTGAGTTTCTGATTTGGGGTGTGCACAAAGGCCGTGTCTGGATCACATCTTGGGGTAAAACCCATGTGCATGCCAGCCGTCCCTCCCCAGATGCCTGGTTTCCATAGGAAGGACACTTGGGGATCTGAGCCAGGCTGGAGCTACAGTGAACCCAAAGAGATACCTGGCCTGGCTGGCCAGGGAGCCAGATACAGAAGTTGGGGCACCTTGGCAGTTAGATGTGCTTCAGGCAGAGCCACAAAAAATAATAAAAATACCCCTCTGACCTTTACAACGCTAACTCCAGTGCTTAGGTGCAAATCTGTCTTCTATGAGCCCAAACATTTAGTGGGATTAAAATGTTCAAGTGGTTCTCTGTGTGCGGGAACAGATTTTACATAGGGTGATGGGGAAATGGTTGGAATAGTTCCACTATTGTCCAGAGACATTTGGACTGGATGCTGGATCCTGGGAACAGCACTTCTGTGCAGTCCCCCGCCTTCTCAATATGCAGAGGTACAGAGTCGATTCATTAGGCATTTTGGAATGTGTGATTCTTAATTTAAAAAAATAAAAAGTCTACTACATCACGGGTGGGTTACTGATGAACTGCTAGGTGCTTTAAAACTTCTTGAGTGTATAAAAGAAGAAAATGAAGGGACACTTCAGACCGAGAATCCTGCCTGTGAGCAGTGCCTTCCATTAGTGCTACAGTAGCAGTGACCATTTAAGGACATAAGCAAGATAAAGTTTATGTATAGAAGTAAAGTAATATGGTCTGTATTATCCAAATATGGTCTTTATTACCTCTTCCTACCAATACTGTCTTTATGTATTTATTTCTCATCTGTGATACTTTTAGCATAAAGGTCTGTAGCTTTTCCTAAAAGTTTTTATGGCAAAGCTACTGCCCAGTGAAAAATATTTTATGAAAAGTCTCATGACCATTTGAAGCCAAAGCTTTACTGTTATTTACGCCTCAGACTTCAATATAGCTGTAGGATTTATGCCTACTCAACTAATCACATCTTCAGAGAGCACATTACTTTAATTTAAAAATGCGCCTCAGAATGTGTAAATTCACAGATGTTAATGATTACGCACATGTTTTCCCTTATTGCTTCAAAGCCAGCAAAGGCCAAATTCTGCTGTAATTTGTACTGCAGTGATGAGATTTGGATTAATATCAATGAAAGGAAAAACCATATTCAGGGACTTCTTGCTTTTTGCAGGTAACAGGGCATTTCTGGACACTTCTGTCTTGGAGAAGGAAGTCTGCTTTAGGTGATAAGGCAGCAGGGGGTCACTTCCGAATGTAAAGTCAAAGGTATGCAGAAGGTGAAGAGAGAGGACAGAAGACACTTTCTGTATCCCATGGCAGTACCTGGGTGTTGGCATCACTGTCTACATGTTATGGAAGAGAAGGAAAGAAAGAGCAAATAAAGTGGCAGGTGAAAAACACATTGATACCCAAACTCGCCACAGTGGTGATGTTTGCGTACTACAGACGTTCTGCTACAGAGACTTCAGCCTCGCCCTCTGTATCTATTTACATTGTTCCATATGTTTCCACGTGTGCATTTTTGCTGTTACATACATTCTATACAATATAATTTCCCCATTTCTACAGTAATTCTGGTACCAACCATGGTAAGGTAAGACACTGAAATACAAAAAAAAGAAAAGAAAAAGCCCCTCTATACAAATATGTGTGATCACAAATAGTTTAATAACAAGTAGAAATGTGTGCCCTATGAAGAAAGTTTTCATATGCCTTTCTTTGAAGCTGATGTAAACATATGGCTTTGTTCAAGTTCTTTCTACACGATTGCTAAGATTTTTAGAAAAGGCTAGGCTTCAAAACCTCAATTTGTGGTTGTATATAAGCCATCCGTTGCACTTTCCGTTCGCATTAGAAAGACCCACTGGGCACTAACAATTTTCAAAACTTTAAGTGCTTAATTACAAAGCAGCCAGACTCAAGGCATCTGCTTCTGACATTTTTGCTCTAATCTCTGCAATAGCCCTTTTTAAGGGTCAGTTTCTATTTTCTGTAAGTCGAATTTAATGTGTGTAGGAATACATATGGACACAAATATTTTTGCTCTCTGCTTCATATCAAAACAAAAAGCCGGTGCATGGTTAAAGGCACTACTGTAAGGCATCAAGCTGGCACTTCATACAGCTTATAACTCACTGTATGATCAAGCTCCTACACGAGTCCATGCAAGCGGTGTGCTCGTGCCTTTTGGGAAGGGCAGTCCTCACCCACTCCTCCGCGGTGACAGTTACGCGATGAACATGACTCCTGGCTCACCGCACAGTAGTTTTGCAGTGATGGCCACCGTCCAAATGCCTGATATACTTAGCATCAGAAAGTAATTCAAATTCTTCTAGTTCATGGCTTTGGTCTGTAAATTTATTCCCCTCTTCAGTCACTCTTTAATGACAGGAAAACATTTTTCCCTTCTAATCAGCCACTTACAAGGTTACTTCATTTCCCCCCTGGGTCATCTAGTGCTGAAGCACAAGCGTTTATGATGAGCTGCATGCAAATATATGCACTCTGCTTTGGGTATTGCAGTACATCGCTGAGGTATGTTACCAAGGCCTCGTACATTCACATTCAGGCTAATTCAGCAGTTTCACTTAGTAACAACGCCATATACTTACAGAATGTTTTCTATATGGGAATTAAGCAAGATTTTAAGAAACTTAGGAAAGCAAACATTTAAGTCCACTGACTATGTTTATCACAGTGTCCTGATCAAAAGTCACTTACAGAATTTTGGATGCTGTAAGTAAATGAGGCGTTTTGTCATGGCAAGGCACTGTCATGACAAAAAATTTACACAGTTTAAGTTTTATGCAAAACTGAAGCTGTTCCCCTAATGCAGCAATGATCTTGAATGACCAGGCTGAAGTTGTTTCACTATAGTTTCAGACTGAGTTTGTTGGTGGAAGAATGCAACAGGAGCCTGGCTTCACCCCTGCAGTTGGTGCAAATAGACTTTAAGAGGCTTGGGCTACAGAGCCTCTCCCCAGCTTTGCCGCCTGCCTAATTGGAGCTCACAGCAGAACTGGGCCCAAAATGACCTGCTTCTCGTATTATGCAGCATCACTGCAGGCAAAGGAAGCTGAGGAACCAGATTTTCAGACACTACAAAGGGCACTATTGTGTGAACACTCTGTGGTTATTGAAGGGAGAGGTCCAATCCTGTACGGCATTTTTACAGGTGCTTAATTTCAAACATGAGAATAACCCTACTGATGTCAATGAATCGCTTATGAACTTAGAATTAAACACATGCTTTGTTGGATTAAGGCTAGGGCATGGTCTTGCCAAATTTAGCCCCTAGTTCTTTCTAACTGTACAACTAGGCCAACCTGTTCCTCGCTGTTCCCTTCTGCAATGGTGATTAATGTGCAACGAGTTCATCTCTCACATGACTTTTAAAATCTTAAAAAAAAAGATGTGTGACAACCGTTGAGATGCTGCATTGACCAAAACTAACAGGGAGGTTAATATGCTGCCACCTGCGCCGTCCTTTCATGTTGATTGCACAGATATGTGTCGCTTTTACCACCATGAATCATTATTCATATTAACAATTTGGCTGGAGCACACCCATGCCTGAAGGCTTCTGGATGCCTAGCAAAATGCAGCTCAGACTATTCCTTAGTGAAAGCATATGGCAAGTGCTGCATGAAAAGAAGGTATCATGCACATCCGTTCGCTCAGAGCTCTTGCTGGAACCCAGAAATTTGCACTTCCATTACAATTTTAAAAGCTGCTTTGGAGGGAAGTGACAGCAGTTGGGCTTATTTGAGGTCTCATCAGAGGCAGAATATTGTCGTGAATTATTCTGAATGTTTGGTCAATGCCATTTTTTTCTAGTTCTGGTTTTGTGTTTTGTTTTTTTTTTTTTTAACTTGCTCTCTATTAGAAGAGCAATGTGTATAATCGGTCTTTGAAACACAGGGACATATAACTGCAAACATAAGACAACAAATGTTGTGGTTTAACCCTGGCTGGCAACTGAGCCCCACACAGACCCTCAGTCACTCCCCCCACAATTTGATGGGGGAGAGAATCTGAAGAGTAAAAGTGAGAAAACTTGTGGGTTGAGATAAAGACAGTTTAATAGGGAAAGCAAAAGCTGTGCACGCAGGCAAAGCAAAGCAAGGGATTCATTCACTGCTTCCCATGGGCAGGCAGGTGCTCAGCCATCCCCAGGAAAGCAGGGCTCCACCATGCAGAACAGTTACGTGGGAAGACAAACGCCATCACTCCGAATGTGCCCCCCTTCCTTCTTCCTCCCCCAGCTTATATATGGAGCATGATGTCATATGGTCTGGGATACCCCTTTGGTCAGTTGGGGTCAGCTGTCCTGGCTGTGTCCCCTCCCAACTTCTTGTGCACCTGGCAGAGCTGAGAGCTGAGAAATCCTTGGCCAGTCTGAGCACTACTTAGCAACAACTAAAACATCAGGGTGTTATCAACATTCTTCCCATACTAAATCCGAAACACAGCGCTATGCCAGGTACTAGGATGAAAATCAACTCTGTCCCAGCCGAAACCAGGACAACGAGGCAGGAATTTGTGAATACCATTATTTTCAATACCTTCTCATGTAAAGGAACTCCAAACACAACTACAGACTTCTGTGGACAGAGAAGCTACAAGCAGACTCCGCTCTCTGCTGGATGTTACCCCGCCAGCCTGTTCTTATTCCCAATGGGAAATAAGAAACTCCCATTTCGCGGGGGGGTGGGGGCGGGAATCAAGGCTGATAGTTAGGTGCTTAACTTTCGGCGCCCAGGTTTGACTCAGTGGCTTGCTGAAGGTGGCAGAGGCTGCTGTGAGCGATGTCTGCCAGACCCCCGGGGCAGCCCCCCCGGCCGCCGAGCCCCGCTGCAGGAGGGCGGGCCCGGCGCGCGGGGCTGGGGGGACCCCTCGTGGCGGCGATCGGGGGCGCAACCCCCGGCCCCGCTCCCCCCGAGGGGCGCGGCGCGGCTCTGCCCACTCCTGAAGGAGGGAGCGCAGGTGCGAATTAACCAGAAGAAATTACACAACGCTGCCCTGCTGAGACCGCACCTGGATCGCCGAGTCCAGTTGTGGGCTCCCCAGCTCAAGAAGGGTGAGGAACGCCCGGAGGCAGTCCAGAGGAGGGCTACAAAGATGATGAGGGGACTGGAGCATCTCCCCTGTGAGGAAAGGCTGAGGGAGCTGGGCTTGCTTAGCCTGAAGAAGAGAAGACTGAGAAGGGATCTCATAAATACTGACAAATATCTTAAGCGGGGATGTCACGAGGATGGAGCCAGACTCTTCTCAGTGGTGCCCAGTGACAGGACAAGGGGCAATGGGCACAAACTGAAGCATAAGACATTTCAGTTGAATGTGAGGAAGAACTTCTTTACTTTGAGGGTGACAGAGCACTGGAACAGGCTGCCCAGGGGGGCTGTGGAGTCTCCTTCTTTGGAGATACTCAAAACCCGCCTGGATGATGTCCTGTGCAACCTGCTCTGGGTGACCCTGCTTTAGCAGGGGGGTTGGACTGGATGATCTCCAGAGGTCCCTTCCAACCCCTGCCATTCTGTGATTCTGTGAATGCTGTGGCTATTAATCTCAGTGCTGGTTTAAGCTTGGGTACCTGTCTGTATTTTAAAAACACACTGCAGGGAAAGTCATGCTTTTCTGTGCAATTGGTGCCTATATTCATTGTATATATACAATTTTCATTCATTTCAGTAGCACACAGTCCTGACAGAAGAGATTTTCCATCCCAGCTTGAGGGACCTGCTCTTTCATCCTTTCTCAGGCAGTAATGCTGCAATTCTTTCTCTCTTCCTGTAATACCAGTTTTGTGAATAAAAAAATGAAAATATGTGGTTTTACGCTTAAATAAGTTAACATTTCTTGTGTTCTTCACTGCATTCTGGATTCCCCCCCAAAAAAAAACCCCCAAAAAACCAAAAACCAAACCCAAAATACGAGTTAGGAGAACAACACCTGAAGTACTTAGAATAGAAAAGCTCAGTTGTCAGGCACCTACAATGATTGTGTAGTCCAGCTGCCAACTACTTGATTCCAGTTTTTTAAAAAATTATGAACAATGCATTTGGTCTGGGAATAAAACTCTTTAGCCATGGACAGAACTATTCTCTGAGAACCATACCACATACAAATGCACATACTACTCATAGATTTTTTTTCTTATCTTCTAGGATATCTTGGGAAATGGAGGTCTTCAAGGCAGATAGCCCAGATTCCCATTTGAGCTTCCCAATGGAGAGATAAAGGGGATCTCATCATTCTTTTTTGACCTGCTTGTTTACATGAGAGTAAGGTAAAGGTGCAGTGGCTTGGTTGTGGGTTTGTTTTTGTTTTTGTTTTTTTTTTTTTTTTTCCAATCAAGGACTACTTACAAGGAGTGATAGTCTTGGTTTGGGCTGGGATAGAGTTAATTTTCTTCCTAGTAGCTGGCATAGTGTTTTGGCTCTAGTATGAGAATAATGTTGATAACACCCTGATGTTTTAGTTGTTGCTAAGCAGTGCTTGCAGCAGTCAAGGACTTTTTCAGCTTCCCCTGCTCTGCCCAGTGCGCAAGAAGCTGGGAGGGGGCAGATCCAGGACAGCTGACCCCAACTGGCCACAGGGCTAGTCCATAAGATGTCATGCTCAGTAAGTATATAAATTGGAGGAAGTTGGCCAGGGAGCAGCAATCACTGCTCCGGGACAGGCTGGGCATCAATCGGTGGGTGGTGAGCAATTGCGTTGTGCATCATTTGTTTTGTATATTTATTATTATTACTATTACTATTATTTTCTTCTGCTGTTTTATTAAACTGTCTTTATCTCAATCCATGAGTTTTACTTTTTTTTTCTGGGGCAGGGTGGGGGGGAGGGTGAGCAAGTGTGCTTAGTTGCCAGCTGGGGTTAAACCATGGCAGGGATGAAGAAGCTTCTCCTACCCCACTTCCAAAGAAAGGTGTTTCAGCCATCTCGTGGAAGCGCAACCGCAGTGCTAAGGTTTGACTGCAGGTGAGTACGAGGTCCAGCAAGAGGTGGCTCTGCATGCACAGCGGGAGGGAAGCAGGACCATTGCTGTGATGCCCAGAATTCTAATGGAATGGAGGGACACATTTTTAAGAGGATGGACATGGAGAATCATGGGATCACAGGACTTCAGGGGGGACCACAGGAGGCCTCTGGTCCAACCTTCTCTCACAGAAGGGTCAGCTCTGAGGTCAGACCAGGCTGATCAGGGCTTCATCCAGTCAGGGCTTGAAAACCTCCAAAGACGAAAACTGCATCACTTCTGTGGGCAACCTGCTTGGTTGTCCTCATGGGGAAAAAACTTAAATCCAGTTGTGGTTTAACCCCGGCTGGCAACTAAGCACCACAGTCGCTTGCTCACACCCCTCAGTAGGATGGGGGGAAGAATCTTAAGGGTAAAAATGAGAAAGAAACTCATGGCTTGAGATAAAAACAGTTTGATAATTTAAATGAAATTAAAAATAAATTGTAAGGAAAAAAACCTCACCAAAACAAAAAAGAGAGAGGAAAATAAAACCCAAGAAAAAAAACAAGCGATGCAAACAAAAAGAATTGCTCACCACAGCCGACCGATGCTCAGCCAGTCCCTGAGCCCCCCCACCCCAGCCTCCATCCCCAGCTTTATATGCTGACCATGGCATCATATGTTGTAGGACATCCCTTTGGTCAGTTGGGGTCAGCTGTCCCGGCTGTGCCCGCTCCCAACTTCTTGTGCACCCCCAGTCCATTCACTGGTGGGGTGGGGTGAGGAGCAGAAAAGGCCTTGACAATGGTGCAAGCACTGCTCAGCAGTAACTAAAGCATCCAAAACATAGCCCCATACTAGCTACTATGAAGAAAATTAACTCTATTCCAGCCCAAACCAGTACACCAGTATTAACCTCTCTTGTTTCAACTTAGACTTGCTGTCTCTCATCCTCCTGTCTTGCGCTGCTGTGAAGAGCCTGGCTCCTTCTCCTCAGTGACATCCTTGTTGGCACTAGGAGCTGCTGTGATGTCCCCTGAAGCCACTCTACCCAGGCTGAACAAGCCCAACCCTCCAGCCCCATAGGGCCAGTGCTCCAGCCTCCACCACCTTGGTGGCCTCTGCTGAACTTGATCCAGTCAGTCAATGTTTCTCATGAATTCAGGGCCCCAAGTTTGGATGCAGTAATCCAGATGTGGTCTAATGAGTGCTGAGTAGAAGGGGATAATCAGTCCCTGTGGTCTCTGGCTCTGCCCTGTTCACGCAGCCCAATACGCTCTTGGCCTTCCTTGCTGCCAGGCTCACTCTTGGCTCATGCTCAGCTTGCTGCCCCTGGTGCCTTCTCCACAGAGCTGCCTCCCCCCAGGCAGCACCAGCCTGTGCTGGCACCAGGGGCTCTTCCTCTCCAGGAGCAGGACTTTGCATTTGTCCTCAAATTTCATAAGGCTGGACCATTCCTACAGCCTGTCTAGGTCCCTCTGAACAGCCTGCTCTCAAGTGTATTCACTAATCCCCCCAAACTGGTGTAATCTGCAAAATTTAATCAGAAATTGATCCATGCATGTAGGCAATGGATATGGCTGCATGATTTTTTTGCAGACCAACATGAGCTCACTCTTTCCCTGCTCCCAGTATTTATGTGGCATCCAGCCTAAGCTAATATACTTTGCCTCCCAGCAGAGCTTAATAGCTTGGGATCAGGACTGTGCTAATCACAGCTCAATAGCTTTTGGTTCAGAACACAGGAAAATTGTGTCTGCTCCAACATCCTGTGTGAGTGTAATACGTAAGCCCCACCAAAATGCATGTTCCATTAGCTCTGGCGGAGCTCCTGAATGAGGAACTGGCAAGCCTGGAAGATGCAGTGTCATGATAAAGTGGAATCGAACCCAGCGATGGCAAGAAAATGGAACATGAGTGTATTAATTAATCTGAAATCACTTGCTTACAAGAATGCTGAAAAGAAATCATTATCACCAAAACTGAGGACATGTTATCCTAGTTTTCTGATCGAACTGCATCACTGTTTGTGATTTCTGGCATGATTTCTGGCATATTGAATAATATGCCTCCCAGCCACCCAGCAACAACTCCCCTAGCTTTTGGCAAGCTTTGGGTTGTGTGAGTGCTTATGGGCATCGGCAGAGCAGTGCACAGAAGAGCTTCCAAGTACACTGGCATTGCAGCTGATGGCAGCCTTGCTTCAGGAAGGAATCTGCCAAGGAAAGGCATGTCAGGCTCCTGAAACCAGCCTGCGATAACCTAAACAGATGCTGGAAGACAGATGTTACTCAGGGTGGAGAGAAGCTGAGGCTTAGGTGAACTGATGCTCCATGAAGAGATGCCTGTTGGCTTCCAGAGGACTCCAATTAGACCCAGAAAAGTAGGGTGGCTAACAAATGCACAGACATGAAGGGAATCCCTATATTTATAGGGATGAACAGGTTAATGATACAACTTCTGCCCACCCTTACCTTGCAACCACAGCAGTTTATGATAAAGAGCGGGCATTATCAAAAAGTCAGTAGCTGATGTTGTAAACAGTCAAAAATCTAAACAAATAAAGCAAGCACCAGCCTTTAAAGTTTCATATTCTTATGGAGTAGCTAGAAACACAGTGCAGTGCCGCTAGGGGAGCCCTAGAAACAACTCTGGTACAAACCCATCAGGTGATCACTGCCTGAGAGACATGGGAGTGAGAAGTACCTTTGAAGGAAAGAAAATACCGGAGCACCTATTAGAGATGGTGCCCCATGAAATCAGTTCTTTTTCTTGTACACCCATCCTAGGTAATGAACAGAAAGGAATCTTTTGGGTCTGACATTTTTGATGGGATGGGTCTGCTAGGATCCCTTTGGGTCTAATCACAGGCTGTTAGGAAACATCATGAAGCAGCTGTAGAGTGCACCTGAGTACAGCGCTGCCATGGACACTGAGGGCTGTGACAGCATCAGGGGTAGGGGTGCCACTACGGTCGTTGTTTTATTCATTGTTTTATTTATTATTTTATTTATTATGGTATTTATTTATTTTACTTGAGAACTCCATCTAACATCTAATCCCTTAAGAGATTCTACACTTCCTGGTAAATAAAAATATTCCTTGGCAATGACAAGGAGACAGATAGCATCACTGTAGGATTATAATGGAAAATTGTTCACTAATCAGAAACATCCCTTTACGTCTGTGCATGTTTTGACATGTGTTGCAGCCAGTTCCTGCCCATTTGTAGAGATGTGCCTGGATGGCAGACTGAAGGGGGTGTAGGTGCAGAGGCACCTGGGGCAGCTCAGTTTTGGGAGCAGCAATACAATGGCCAGGCTGTGCTGGGCTCTGTGTGCTCCTGGCAGAGGTCAGCATGACTTCAGGGCTCTCTGTGCCCTATGGTTTTTGTGGCCATTGAACTTTCCTTTCTGTTTCATCTCCTACGTGTTTGCATAGCCAGATGGTAGGCAGAAGAAGAGAAAAAGCAAGGCCAGTCAGTAGCAAAATCCTAAGAGAATTTCTGGTTAGGGCTGAGACATTTCTGCAGATGATGGAGAAACAGAGCTTTTTGAAAGAAACATATTTATAAATAAATTATATAAAATTACATTTTATATCTTTATAAATAGAATATATACATAATATATAATATATGCATGGTTTATATGTTCTTTTATTATTATTTATTACAATAATTAATAATCTTTGACGGCAAGACAGAGGCAGGGTGCAGCCTTGTTGACGCTGCAGTCTGACTCATGCTACCAGTCTGTCTTCAAAACCCAGTTTAACACCCCTCGTTCCACACAGCTGGCTCTTCTGTTCTGTCATGATCCCCGGCGAGCAGGTACAAGAGAGAAGGATGAGAGATCCCTGAAATGTTTTCCATAGCTTTACTTATATCTGTTGAGGTGTCTGGAAATGGTTACATTATGGGTCTTTTCATCTTTCTCTCCCGAGCATACTTCTTTGGCATTTAAATCATGGCAAATAATGTGTTAATCATGACTCTGCTTTGACTGTTGAACACAGTGACTAATGCTAGCTCATGCCTGTCTTACAATCCATGTGATATCATGTTTATGACGGTGCTAGCTACCATTGCTTAGGTGAAACATTTTCTCATGTAGGAAAGTATCCTTTCATAAATAAACCAAGACTGGAAGTGACACAGGTCTGAGCTGATTGCTGAGGAACAACCTGCAAAAGCACAGAACTAATTTTATACAGTTTTTCAAATACTTTCCATAAAGTTCTTCCATGGTAAACAAAGAAAAGAAGCCCACAGCAGGAAAAGCTGAATCGGTTATTTACATCTATGTTCACCACAACAGAGCGCAGGGAAATCTCCATGCTGGCATCCTTCCAGAGGGAAACTACACAGAGTAGCTGCCTTAAAGTGAAGTATGCGTAGAATAGTAGATAAAATGAAGACTAATAAACTGCCGGGGCCAGATGTTTTACCTAGACTTTTTCAAAAATAAGTTAATTTAAGAACTGGGGAACGAAATACCTGAATGACTGTCCATGCTTGTAATTTTTGCTTCAACCCCCTTTGGTTCCCACAGGGCTGGAAAGCAACTGATGAGACCATTTTCCAGAAAGGGTTCCAAGAGGTTGCTGAGGAACTACATACTGGTATGTTCAATATCTGTACAGGACGCTTCCACAAGATTTCTAATAAAGAATAAAATTAGAGGATGCATTAATAACTATGACATTGGGCAAAAATCAACAAGAATTTTATAAGTGGAAATCATACCTCACATATCTACCTGAATTGAGAGAATCAGCATATAGGTGTATTGGAAATCCTGTCTACCCAGATTTCCAAAGGCACTTGAATTCACTGCCGAAGGTTTTTAAGGAATTTTAAGTGGTTATGAGATAAGACTGTGTGGATATCTGGATAGTTGGTTAAAAGACAGGAAATAAAAAGTAGCAGTAAATGGTCAATATGTTCATATATATAGAGAGAGTACATAGTGTGTATATATATATGTATATATATGAGCCCTATACTGTTATTAAGAAGCAGTGTAGATGCAATTCTCTGTTTTACGCTGGTGGTCTGAGTGCTACAGACCAGCTACCTGCCGTGACATGGCTTCAGCCTCCTGCAAGTATCTGCTTCTACTAAGCTGGTTCTTCATGGCCCCACCTTGCTGGGGAGCCTGAGTTGAGGTCTCTGCCAGTGCATCCTCCATGGCCTTTTTGCCTTTAATGTAGAGTTTTGCCTCTCCATCGGTGTTGCCAGTATTAATCATAGAAAAAGCCCATCTCCTGCATTTGAACACTTGGTGTCAAAGCCAACTCTTCACACCAGCTGTTCCCTACCGGAGAGGACTGCGGTAGTTAATACATCTACTGCCCTGGGCAAATGGGGCCGGTCAGGCTGCACAGCTCTGGCCGGGCTGCACGCCATGGACTGACAGAGCTGGCATTTACATTTTAGTTAGAGGGTGAATCACTGTTTTGATTTCCCTGCTTGGAATTCTTACTTGATAATCCAGTCTTTTCATGACTCCTCCTACCCAGACAACATGTTAAATTTTCCATTATCATGGTGGTACAAATGCACCAAACCACGTTTCTTATGATTCCAAGAATATTTGAAATATGAATACATATATTTCCATGATGAAAAGTATTGTTAATGAAAAAGCAGCACGTCAAGCTAATCTGAACCTAAATTAAATTCTCAGAGGACTATAAAATTCCACACGGTTGGTGGTGTTAACACTAATAGCCTGGGCTGGCAATGTACAAATCACTCTGGCTCTAGAAGACCAGACTTGGTATTTTAATCACCCAAACACTAATAGTCTGGCCTTGCTGGCATTATAATTGTTGTGGCACTAATAGTCTGGGCAAGATGGTATTTTAATCATGCTGGATCACAGCCTAGAAATGTTAATTTTTAACATCTCTGTCTTTTTATCAAGGTTAAGAGGTCTACTGCAAATATTCTCGATTACAAAATGCAGAAATCACTATTTTAACTTAAAAAAGAACCAAACTTGGGTGTCTTGTCATTCACAGTACTGGAAACTTTTCATTCCGATCACCTCTTTTCCATCTTCTTTTCTTAAAATTCTTTTGCCTGCAGCACCTTTAAACTACATGTGAGTCACTTGGGACAGCTGGAGCGGACTGTGCTGAAATGTGTGCTGTTCTAAGTATTACAATGATCTTACTACAGTATCATAGAATTGTACAATCATAGAATCACAAAATCATAGAATGTTTTGTGTTGCAAGGGACCCCTAGAGGTCATCTAGCCCAATCCCCCTGCAATGACCAGGGACATCTTTAACTAGATCAGGTTTCTAAGAGCCCCTTCCAACCTGGCCTTGAATATTTCCAGGAATGGGGCCTCCACCACCTCTCTGGGCAACCCATTCCAGTGTTTCACTACCCACATTGTAAAGAATTTCTTCCTTATATTCAGTCTAAACCTACCCTGGTTTACTTTAAAACCACTACCTCTTGCCCTGTCACAGCAGGCCTTTCTAAAAAGATTGTCCCCATATCCAACTAATGCAGTCCCAGATCACAGAATCACAGAATGGCAGGAATTAGAAGGGACCTCAGGAGATCATCCAGTCCAACCATCCTGCTCAAGCAGGGTCACCCAGAGCAGGTTGCACAGGACATCGTCCAGGCGGGCTTCGAATATCTCCAGAGAAGGAGACTCCACAGCCCCCCTGGGCAGCCCCTTCCAGTGCTTTGTCAGCCCCAAAGTAAAGAAGTTCGTCCTCACATTCAACTGAAATGTCTTATGCTTCAGTTTGTGCCCATTGCCCCTTGTTCTGTCACTGGGCACCACTGAGAAGAGTCTGGCTCTGTCCTCATGACATCCACCCTTAATAAGTGTAATAAGAGATATTTGACTTCATATGATAAAAACCCTCCCACTGTTGTTGATGTTTTAAGAAATTAATTCATATTGTCAACAATTTGGCTTATCTTTAAATGTCCTTAATTAGTCATCTGTTGAACTTCCATTGACTTCAAAAAGCCCACTTAATCTTTGCTGTTACATAGTGCAGGTCACTAACAGATGGATTTTGCAGGAAGGTTTTATGGCCAAGCTTCATTTTTCTCCCCTTTAATTTGAGGTTGGGAATGCCGGCAGCTGTGGAGATGGATTAAACAGGAAATTGCCGTTTTTCCTCCAACAGCTAAGGAGTGTGATCTTGCAATGCCTGGAAAAATTTAATCAAATTTTCAGGGAATTAGACCTGTCTACAAAAATTAACTGTAGTTAAGATTTTGAATTTTGTTTCATATTTCTCATAATAGCTGGGTCACCTCTTCTGAGATTTTCCACAAAGTTAAAGCAGTGAAAGCTCCCTTATAACTCCTGAACTGAGTCTGTTACCTACGTGCAATACATTGCCATTTGAGGAAGATTTGAGCTCCCATCATGGTGATGGCTTGGGCTGCATGAGGATGATGAAACCATTTGCTCAGGCCTGGAGCACTGCAGTGGCACCATGAGTTGCAGAGTGACGGCACGTGATTTTGGCTGTCCCCAGCCTGGCGCTGCCTGGTGAGAGCCCAGTTCTCCCCATCCTGCCACGGCCACTGTGCTGCATGGCAGTGAGTGCCCAAGGGATGGCAGGGGATATGGTTTTGTGCCTCTCCCTCCGTGGGCATCGTGCAGAGGCTGCCAACACCAGGAGTGTTGTGTGAGAGGAGGTGTCCCGTTTCGGGGGGAGGGAGGTGAAATAAAAGAGGCAGAGAAGTAAGAAGAATGGTTCTGGCTGAGGGAGGAGGTGGGTGAACTTTATAAGGCATCAGCCTCGTGGGCAGCCCATTTGAGTAGCTGGCTGCACTGCACCCATGTCAGCACCAATAAAAGTCATACCAAACTCAGCAACAGCCATGAGCCTTCTAATTTTACTTCATTTTCACAGCTGGGGTGGTGAATTCATCATCAAGTACTTACTTTTGTCTTTGTTTTAAAATGTCCCTGGAGGGGAAATTTGCCCTTCACCTGCTTCCCACGCGGGAAGCCCAGCTGCTCTTTCAGGCTCGGTTTCCAGACACAGGGCTGCCCTCAGCTGACATACTTCTGTAAGAAGATTGCTAATAATGCTAGCAGTTCCCAATCTATTTTTTCACTCTAGGAAGGGAATTTCAAAGGACAACTCTTCATGCCTGATGCTTAAAAAGGATTTGAGCATTTTGTGAGAGAATACTTTTAAAGCATTCTCTTTTCAATGTCCTGTCCCCCATTGCCTCCTATCTTTGCAATGCTTCCTGTGTCATCCACGACTTCATTCCCAGCCCCCTCTATGGATTTTTTTCTGCTTTCAGGGTCTGACATTGATAAGCAGGGCTGATGCCACCCTGCTGACCTATGTGGCCAGCACGGCCCCGGGCAGTTGCAGCCGACACACGTGCCCCGCTTGGGAAAGCGAGATGTCGTTCTCAGCGTGCCACCGCATTGGAGCCAATGCTTTCGGCAGCTAAACTTAGGAGGAACACGACAGCTGTCTGAGATCATTGTGCTGCAGGAGCTTATCCAGCAGGGCATGTTTTGGAGACTGGCACTGCATGTTTTCCTGGCTAAACAGTCTGCCCTGCCTGGTTACAATGTCCTTTTGTTTACTTGAACTCAGAGAGGATTTCTTACTGTGACCATGGTGAATTTTGATAAAGCTGAGATGGGATGACCAGAAAAATGTGGTTTCCCTGATCTCTGTGCTACAACAGTACCTCTTGACCTTTCATGATCAGGACTCTAAATAAAAGGATGTTGGCCTCCTACAGTAAACTGCTTGTGATAACACAAATAATTTCACTTACTATCAGATGTACTTTGACATGAAACAGGCTTTTTGTCCTTGGAAGATTAATATATCCTTTTATACAATGCTGCAGATGCCTCTTAGTGTTTGCAGTTGTTGTGGTTTAACCCCATCCGGCAACTGAGCACCACACAGCTGCTCGCTCACTTCCCCCGGGTGGGATGAGAGAGAGAATTGGAAGGTTTTTTTTTTTCATTTTTACCCTTCCAATTCTATCTCTCATCCCACCTGGGGGAACAGTTTAACAACTGAAATGAAACAAAGCAAAAAATAGTAATAGTAATAGTAATAATCAGCACAAGAAGGACATGGAACTGTTGGAGCGGGTCCAGAGGAGGGCTACAAAAATGATCCGAGGGCTGGAGCAACTCTCTTACGAGGACAGACTGAGAGAGTTGGGCTTGTTCAGTCTGGAGAAGAGAAGG
>BOSO01000619.1:212291-223681 GCA_018403395.1 Gorsachius goisagi | reverse complement strand
CATGGCCAGGGTAGGAGGAAGAGGAGGCAGCAATGAGCAGGTCAGGGGAAGCCTCATGCTTGTTAGTGGCAGAATTTAAAGGATTTTCCTCCCACCCATTCGGGCGTTTCAGTGGCGGCAGCTGCAGCACCGTGCACATGTGCAAAGCGTTGACGAGCGAGTGGTTGCTGGTGATGAGCATCCTGCTGCGGGGTGCCCCTGGCCGGGCTCCCAGTAAAGCCCTGTTTCTTGTCACCCCGAGCCACCCAGTTGCCCTGGGCATCGGTTTGCAAGCTGGTGGGCAAAGGGCAAGGAAAGCCGCAAACCACGCGGAGTTTGGTTGTGCTCCTCCGAGGCACAGCCGTGGGACCGCAGGGCCGCAGCCGACACAGCAAAGCCCGGGGGGGCCGCGCTGCCCCACGGCGATGGCGTGCAACCGCAGCGGGGAACGGTTTGGGCTGAACCCGTAACCACAGGCGCCCGGCCACGCGTGGGCAGGCGTGCACGGCGTCACCCCCCACCCCCACCCCGGCAGAACCTCCCCTCCCCTCAACGCACCCTGGAACAACAGCCACGGGGAGCACTCGATATTTTCCCCTCGTAGATACAACCGGTGCGGGCAGAAAATATCAGCTGCCACTTGGAGAGGGGTGCAGAGGCCAACTCCATTAAAGCTGCGGGAATTGGTACATTTGACACAACACCGGCTATAACTTAAAGCCGGAGTATGAATAATAGAGCTCTGCACTCAGAACCACGAGTGAAATCTATCTGATTGCTAGATCGCCTTCCGCACAGAAACACAACCCAAAATCAATTCCCCGCGTCTGGCGAGCGGGCAGCCCGCGGCCAGGTTGCAGCCTTCGCTCCCCCCCCTCGGCTCAGCCAGCCCGGCCGGGCAGCTCCTGCCCCTGGATGAGCACCCCCGGGTCCCCCCACCGAGGTGCTGAGCCCCTGATTGAGCGCCGTGCCCTAAACCCATCGTTGCAAATAAGAGCTGGAGCTGGCGGCAGAGTCTGCGGTGGGGTGCTGTCCTGCTGCGGAGGCCGGGGCGGAGGGGACGGCGGGGGCTGCGCAGCCCAGGGGGAATAGAGACGCTGGAAGCAGCAGGATGGTTTCTGGGCCCCCCGAGGGACCCCCCAGGCACCGGCTGCGGATGGTGCTGAGATGTGTCCCGGGGACGTCCCGCTGGGGACCGGGGGGCTTTGCCTGGGGGGGGTGAGTGTTCATAGAATCATAGAATGTTTTGGGTTGGAAGGCATCCCTAGAGGTCCCCCAGCCCAACCCCCCTGCAGGAGCAGGGACACCTTGAACCACATCAGGTTGCTCACAGCCCCCTCCAACCTGGCCTGGAATGGTCCCAGGGATGGGGCCTCCACCCCCTCTCTGGGCAACCTGTTCCAGTGTTTTACCAGTGTTCAAAGCAGGAAGGGTTAATTTGGGGGCTCTGGGTTTTTGAGAGCCTCCACGGGTTTGCAGCCGTCCTGCCGAAGCGCCGAGCGAAGGCGCCCTGCCCATGGGTGCTGCCCCGCTGCCCCCGCTCCGTCACCACCCCACGGGGCTCAGTGGGAGACGTGGGGGGCGCAGGGCTGGTCGCTGGCAGCGGCGCAGGCTTGGCACGGGTGCAGCGGGAGCAGGGCAGCGTCCTCGCATGGGGCAGGAGGACGAGCGGAGCCCCTCGGTGGGGGGTGGGGGGTGGGCAGGGAGGCGCGGGAGGGCACCAGGATTCGTGCCACCAGCACGGGGATTTTCCAGCTTGGCCACCGCGCCTGGCGAGCGGAGGAGCCCCGGCTAATCCTCTCATTACCGAGGTGCTTAAAGAAGGATTACGGGGTCGGGTTTGTGGATGGGTTCCCGACACCGCGGTGTGACGGCGTGGCAGCAGTCGGGGAGCCCCGCGGTGAGGGGGTTCCCCGTGCCACCGGTGCCACCCTCCATCATTTGCTCTGCTCTGCTGGTTTTTGCAGCAGGGGACAGGGCTTATCCATCTTGTAAAATGCCTTTGTCAGGGGAGCTGGGGAAGTGTAAGGAGTGGAATCAGAAAGGACACGCCATTTAGTAACTATAGCGAGAAGTTCAAGCCCGACAGCCATCCCCTCCACGTAGGCTGGGGCTCGGGGGGTCCCGGGGGAGCTGGCGGCAAAGCACGGGGAGCACGGGCACTCCCGTCGCCCCCCAGCCACCTCCTGCCTGTGGCACTCCTGAAGGCAGGGGAACAAGAGCTGGAATGAATATTATTGTTTGGAAAAGGAATTTCAAACCAAACACCAGATTTTGGAGGGTAGCAGCTGAACTGACGACAAAATCCGTGACATCTCCCTAAGCCCTTGCCCCTTGCCTTGGGGACTGGGAGCCCGCGAGGGGCGCTCGGCCTGGGTGCCCCTTCCCCAGCTGCCAGCAGGGCCAGGAACGCTCTTTAAGCTGAAATGTACAGTTTGTTGGTTCATGGAATTGTTTGTTTACAGTGTGCACTTTGGTTGTTTACATTGTCTAATTTGTTTATTTACACTTACCCATTTATTTGATTTTATCCGTTTGTTTATTTAGCCCTGTTTGCTGAAACGCCAGGTTACTGCCTGCTGCCCTCCGCTACCCGGGGAAAGCCCAGCCCAGCCTTGCAGGACCCCTGGCAGAGCTGCTGGGGGGCCCGCGTCCCCTCCCCACCCCGAGCAGCCCCCCCTTTCCCCGGGGACCCCGTGGGGCCGCGCCGCTCCGCAGCAAAGCTTCGCCTCCCTCCCGCGCAGGGCTTTGGCAAACATCAATTCTCCGTCAAAGTCACCCACTCCTGGTGTGGCGTTGGGAGCAGCGACGCCTGTGGCTCTGGCTGACGAGACGCGGCACGGCAGGCACGCACCGGTGAAGGGGATGGTGCAGCCCGTCCCGCTGGAATGGCCGCAGCCCAATATTGGGAATAAAGGCGACGCCGTCAGGGTCTCCAGCGGCGCCGTGGGTGTTGGGTGCCGTGGCACCGTGCACTGGGACAGCCAAGCCTCGAGCGTGGCCGGAGGGCTCAGCTCTGCCCCCACGCTGCCCTGGGCCCGGGGCCCCCCGAGGTGTGCGGGACCCCCCGATGGCACCCGCCGCGACGCGCGGCTCCTGCGGCCTGGGGCGATCAGGCCCTGTCCCCAGCCCTCCCACCCTCCCCCTGCCCGGGGATGCTCACCCCGAGCGCTCCCCCGCCGGCTCCTTCTGGCGCAGAGCGGCTCTGGAAGCAAACCCAGCCCCCCCCCCCCCAGCTGCTGGGGGTCCCTACCAAACCTCCCCACGGTCTCCCGGCCGCAGGGCTCGGTGCTGCAGCCAGGGAGCACGATTGCCGCGTGCTGTCCCTCGTTGCAGCGTACAAGCTCTGTTGGTGCCGGAGCAAACGCCGTCAGCCCAGCGCGGTTCATCCTTGTTTAACCCAGCCACGGAGCCCAGCCCCAGCACAGCCCCTGGGGTGCCCGTGGGGTTGCACGTGCTGGTCCTCCCACAGCGCCCCGAAAGGAGGCAGCAAGGGCCAGGGTGACGTTAAAGTGCATCTCACCTGCACCCCTACCCAGCCCCGTCCAGGGAAATTCTTCGGGAGTACGCAAAACCCTCCGGTGCATCAAGCGCAGGATGCAACGTTATTAACTCGCCAGCCACGAGCTGGCAGAAAAGCAATCGTGGCTCTTTCCCCAAGACTGAGTCAGGGATAATTGAGTTGAACGGGGAGGAATTGCTGCTCTTGGTTGTCGGTTAGGAGATGATCTTCCACTCCTTCCGTACTGATCTCATTTTGGGCTATTCAAACAGGCTTTTGAATTAAGAGATAAAGTTGTTTAAAAAGGCTCCAAAGCTCTCAGAAAAACTTGGAAAAATCTTGCTGTTTAAACACAATTCTTCTCCTGGTGTCAACGCTTCAGCTCTGCAGTGTGCGCGTTATGAACTCCTCGAGCGGAGAGGTGCCCGAGGATTCGAGCTCACGCCAGACAGCCCTGACACCCCGGCTCCGGCTGCGGTCCTCACCGGACCACGAGCCCTCCCCGATGGCTCTCAGCGGGGTGCAGGTCTCACCTCCAGGTCTCTGATGGTCCCATCCTGTCCCGTCCCATCCCACCCCATCCCGTCCCGTGGGCAGCCCCGTCCCGGCGGGCAGGAGGTCACTGAGGGATCAGTGAAGTTCATATTATAGAAAGCACTGCATGCTGGCAGAAAATCAATGCTGAAATATGGCCGGCTTTGCTCCCTCCTGTAAATAGCTCTTTTAAGACTGTTTTAAGGTGAAATTATTTCAGGTCGGGGAGGTCAAGTACACAGTGTGATACTGCTGAAAACGCCCCTCTGCGTGAGCTGCGCCCCAATAACAGAGCCTCCCCCCCGGCGCTGCCTCGATCTGTGAACTAGCTCATCCTAAATGCAGGAGAGTCTGGGGTTCTCCTTCTACCCAAGCTCTGAGACATGAAATAAAAGATAAAAACCCTGCAACACTTGCAGTAAACCCACGAGAGATGGCAGTGCTGGTGGCGTGATTTTGACCCGTGCTTCACGGGAGCAAATACATCAGCCGGGTAGAAACAATAATCTTATCAAAACGCGGGCTTGGCTTCATAAATACGTCCCGGCTGGAGTGAAATACGCCGCTGGAGGGGGAGGGGGAGCAGGCAGCAGGGTATTTCAATTGATTAAGATGCCAATCACAGCAGGGCTGCCGTCATCTCATGAAGCACCAACAGCAACAGGTCCCAGCGCCTGCCAATGCAAAGGAAAACCCTTCAGCAGCAGCATCTGTGGAAGCCAAATCTCCCCGAGTGCTCCCCCCGTCCCCCTTCATCAGCTGCGGATGCCCCTCGGAACGGCGGGGCCGTGCCCGCGAGAGCGGCCGGGGGCGCGGGGGCCCTGGGCATCACCGGTGCCCACCGGGTCCCAGGGGGCACGGCCAGGGCAGAGTCAGGCCCTGGATGCTGATAACAGCAGGTAGGTGTGTCTAGCTTGGAGAGGACAAGAAACACTGGAAAACACCTGGAAACAACCAAATTATTAGAAGAAAGTTGATCCCAAGATCATTAAATGCAGAAAGTGAAGCCGTCCGGTTCGTTCACGTAAGCCAGCAATGCGTCTCTGGCTGGCTATGCTGACAGCAAACAGCTTACTGAAACAGCATATTTATTTTGAGTCTATTAATTCTTTTGTATAAAAGGGATGCTGCCAAGACAACAGGTTCTTCCTCCCACTGAAGTAATGCATATTCAGAAAGCTGGGAATTAATTTCTGTGAATTCGCACCTTAAGCTGCCAGCACATCTTTCGCAGAAGCATCCCGTAACCGGCCGAGCCCCAGGGCAGCTCGTGCCGGGAACCCCACTGCCCTGTCCCTAAAGCCCATGGGGCAGGCGCACGGGGCGCTTGCTCGGGAAAATGGGAGCTGTGAAAATAATGTATTGCCCCAATCTGGCCCATTTGGCGAGCGAGTCGGAGGGGCCCTGAGCGCTGCCCTGGCGGCCCCTGGCTTTGCCCGGGTTTGGTGCTGGGCAATGAATGGGGCAGAGCCCCTCGGCCCCCGCCCCGTCCCACCCTGCGGCACCTCAACCGGGCCGTCGGGATCGCTGGGAGGCGGCGAAATACTGGGGAAGGTGCAGCTGCAGCGGGGTCAGAGACCCCGGGCGATGAGGAGGGGTGGGCACCGCGCCGCCAGCACCCTCCATCCCGCCTGCCCCCTTTGCACTTCCAGTTCAGGTGAACAGTTAAAGACCTTTCCCTTTGCTGACTGAGCTATTAAACCCTCAGCCAAACCCTCTACGCAGATTTTTTCCCTTTTCCCCCCATTTGTTTCCATGCTGGGAGCTGGTGGCTGCTCTGCGAGGGACGAGCTGCCCACGCGTCCCATCAGCCGCACCCGCAGCGCCCATCGCGCTCCTCATCTCCGAGAGAAGCTCATTGCCCGACCAGGCTGTCTCTCCCCACGCGTATATTCCCTTTATCCCCACGGATCCCCCGTGTGTGCGTGTGAGCAGGAGCTCCGGCGTGCCTCCCGGGCTCCCCCGGCAGCGGGAATTACTCTGCTTCCCAGGGGAAAAGTTGTTTCTTCTCCCTTCCTCGTTTGCAGATTCACGTTCTTGGGTTCGTCGCTCCCCTGCGTACTAATTGCATCGGTGCTTTCCTCATCCTCATTTGCCACACGTTAACTTGTACATGTTTTTAATCTCTAATTAAAAATAAACAAACTTGTGTAATGACACAAAAAAAAAAATAATCCAAGCATCAATCCCGACTGATGCAGAGTCCAATAAACCATGTGCCCATCCCTCTCCCCCCAGCCTGTTTGCCTCCCACCCTGCAGCTGGTGAAGCCGCTGGTGTTGAGAGCTGCTCCCCGCAACCCAGCACCTGGATGCTGTCCTGGTCCCCGTCCCCATCCCCATCCCCGTCCCCGTCCCAATCCCCATCCCAATCCCCGTCCTGGTCCCCATCCCTGCTCCCATCCCTGTCCCTGTCCCCGTCCCAATCCCCATCCCCGTCCCAATCCCCATCCCCATCCCCATCCCCATCCCCATCCCCATCCCAATCCCCGTCCCTGTCCCTGTCTGTCCCCATCCCAATCCCCATCCCAATCCCCATCCCCATCCCAATCCCCGTCCCCATCCTTGTCCCCATCCCCATCCCCGTCCCCGTCCCTTGGAGCAGCCCGGGGGTGATGCCGCGGGGCCGGGCAGCGGTGCAGGACCCACGGCATCCCGGCCACGGCGACGCTGCGCGGCTCCTCCTCTCGTGCTCGCGGGGGTCGCCGGTGGGAAGCTGCCTCGCTGGGAATGCCGTGCTGCCGGTGAATGTGCTTACTGCTGCGAAAGGCGACAAGCACAATTTCTCTTTCTAATCGAGTCCACCGCCATTTGGCCTGCATGCCTGCCTGGATATCACACACATATTTTCCTGATTAATTTTCAATTAATGGCCTCAAAGCCTTTCTGCCTGAGCAGTGGTAGAAAATTTTTTGTGCATGTATCAGCATGAAAAATAGGACTGAATTAGCATCTGCTTAAGCCCTGGTACGTAATTAGACTGGAAACCACTGCCCAGGGGCTCGGAGCGGGTAGGAAAATCCTACACATTGAAATAGCCCAGCAGCGGGAGGAGGCGCTGCTCCCCTGGCTCCTCCGCTCGGAGCCTGAGGCTCCTTGTCCCCAAACCCACCTCGTTTTGTGGCCCCAGCGGGACTCAGCTGCGCCGGGACCTCCACAGCCTCCTGCAAAGTCAATGACAACAAAAGCCGGGGCCTTGGTTGAATTAATTTTGCTTCAAACCCAACAAAAACTTGCAAGGAAAAGAATTAATTATTCACTAAGCTCTAAAGATAATAAAGATAAAAATTAAGCTTGGATTTCGAGACAGAAAATAGTTCCTCTCCTTTTCAAATATAAATTAGGAGTGCATATAAACGCTGCGCGACTCAAAATTCATTTTAATTTCTAAGCAGGCATACAATATTCATAGTCACATAAGTGATTTCATGTCTCACCCCGGGATGACTGCGCTGGCACAGTCGGTAAATAGCCGCGGCGTACGGCACCCGGACCGGCAAAGGGCTGCGCAGCCGCTTCCCCAGCAGAAGGCTTTTTCTGGAAGGGTAAATCATTCCTTCAAAGCTCCTTTTGCATTCCGCGGTTTATTCCCAAAGCCACCCACTCACGACAAGGTTAAGGAGGAAAAGCCACAGGGGCTCAGCGCGCGGCGCTCGGGCCACCCCGGGGGCTGGCGGAGGGTCCCTGCCCTGCCCCGCGCCCCCCGAGCCGGGGGGTCCAACCCTGCGTCCCCGCGCGGGCTGGAGGAGCCGGGTGGCGCTGGCCAGGCCAGGGACCCCCGGGGCTGGGCTGGGCGAACCCCACGGGGCGGTCGTGAGAGGCAGGGGCAGGGGGGTCCTCGGGGACCAGAGACCCCCCCCCAAACACGGGGAGGGAGCCAGGAGCCTCCCAGCACACAGAGCAGCAAGCGCAGCGCTGGTGATGATGATAATGTGATTAAAGTTGGTGGGGTGCTCTGGGGGAG
This sequence comes from Gorsachius goisagi, assembly GCA_018403395.1. Classification (NCBI taxonomy): domain Eukaryota; kingdom Metazoa; phylum Chordata; class Aves; order Pelecaniformes; family Ardeidae; genus Gorsachius; species Gorsachius goisagi. The sequence goes on along the minus strand of BOSO01000619.1, from coordinate 215,703 downwards.
AGCTCGCTGATGGCGGCGGGCAATTAAAACGGACGGAGGCAAATCCACGCCTGCAGCCACGGATCCTGCCCCCACCACGCCGCCGTGCGACCCCCTGTCTGCTCCGGTCTGGCCTCCATAACAGCCCCTGTCACCGCTGCTGGCACCCAGGCATTATGTCTTCGGAAAAGCAGAAGGAATTACTCACGCGCCAGAGTTTTATATTACTTGGCAGCTGATGCCTCCCTCGTTATTTACAGCGCCCGACCTCAAGCTGTCCCTCTCCCAACCAGCACTTGGTCCTGCTCGCGGGGACCCCAGCGCCTGCCCCCCGGTACCGGGGGCTTCGATCACGATGGTCCCGTGCCCAGGGGACAGGGTCTCTGAGCGGAGCCGCCTCTGGGGGTGGTCGCTGTCTGCCGGGGACTATGAAATCTCCCAGCACACCGGCAAAATTTTACCTGGTTACTGCAGCAATGGGATGGACTGTGGATCCTGCCTGCCTTCCAGCCCAGGGGTTTTCCATCACAGCCTGAGCAGGATGGGAGAGGCGCTCGGCTGGGCCACGTGGGGTGGGGGGCACTGGGAGGGCTGGGGGCACTGGGAGCGCTTCCCTCTTTGCTCAGGCTCCTGGGTCTCGGGTGCCCCCTGGGCCCCCTCCCCAGCTGCTGACCGTGCCCTTGGATGGCTCCACCGGGGGGTGGGGGGGCTTGGGGGCATTTTCAGATCCAGCTGGTCCAGCTCTGGGTGGGCACAGGGCTCGGCAGGCGCCTTGGGATGCTCCTTCGTGGGAGGGGGGGGGTACCGAGCGCTGAAGCAATTCATCTCTGGAACAGCACGAAAACAAGAGGAAAAAAATTATCTGCATTTTTGCCACGTATTTTTGTAAGTGTTGTGCAGGGAGAAAATAAATGTGTGTAGAACAAATTAGTTCGTCGTGAAGAAGCTCGCCGCTAAAACGTTGAGATGCAGATAACGCAGGGAAAGCTTTTGAAACCAAATGCCCAGCTGCACTGACAAGGCGATTTTCGTAAATGCTGTTCGGAACAATTTAAACAATTAATTTTAGCATTTAATGGGCACTTGCACTATCTGCTGGAGCAGAAATGAGTACGTGTCTTTCATTACCTGCCACACGTCTCCTATTCCTCATCTTCTCAGCACCGTTCCCCGGGGGCAAAACAAGGCATATGTTAATTGAAATTGCAGCACAGCTGCAAAAAAAAGGGGGGGGGGGGCGGGAAAGGTGGATTTCAGTTTTTTTGTCGACCCTGTTTTCCGCAGGGGGGATGTGATACTCCACTATTTACAAGCAGAAAACTGCCAGGGGATACAAAGGATCTTCAAGGATAAAGACAAACAAACTGCAGCCGCACGTTGTGCAACGGGAGGTGGGAAGTGGACCCGGGGTATTTTCGCCCGTTAACCGGGGTAAATGGGTCCCTTGTCCGCGGAGGGAAGGGGAGCGTGGCTCACAAAGCTCCAGCCCCCGGGAGCAGGAAAGCCTGCCCTGGGCATTCCCCCCGGTTGCTGCTCCTTCGCAGGGGGTCGGGGCATCCCCCTGCGCCCGCTGTGCCACATCGTACCCGCAGCCGCGGGCGGGTGATGCCTGGAGGCTCCGGGATGCTCCAGCCAAGATTTGGGGCTGGAAGGCGTTAGTTTGGGGCTGCACCACCACCTCCTGCTCGCATCCATCCACTGCCCCCAGCAATGGTGCACAATTCATTCTGTTGCTCGTTGCCGCAGCGTGCTAACTCCCACGCAGACCCATGTCCCCTCCAGCCATGTTGGTCCCCACCGGGTCCCCACCGTCCCCGCCTGGTCCCCACTGTCCCCACCAGGTCCCCACCATCCCCGCCTGGTCCCCACCATCCCCGCCAGCCGCCGGCCTCGCTCTCCGTAGATGGCAGCAGCAGCCCGTGCTGCGCGCGGTGCCTCAGCGCGGCTCCGCGAAACCCCGAGCAAACCCCGAGCAAACCCCGAGCAAACCCCGAGCAAACACGGCCGATCGCCCGGGGGCTGCAAAGTGGGGGCTGCAAAATGGCTCCTGGTGTGGGGCGGGGGGGTGAGAGGGTCCTGGGGAGACAGAGGGCGGCCGAGGGAGGCAGAAAGCCAAATGTTAGTTTTGTGTTCAATTGCAATTGCCTTAATTTGCTTCTTGCAGTAACGAAGGGCAGGCTGAGGAGTCCTTTTGCTCCTGCCATTTGCTCGCTATCCAGATAGCATGCCTCCTTGATCTGAAAATGATTATTTTTCTTGACAAATCCTCCTGCTGCCGCTTTTTCTATTAATCTCCCTCTGTCTCTTCAGAGAAAAGAGAATTACAGAGGCTGCTCAGAGGCCCACTTGCTCATCTGTCCTTGAACTTGGCTGGCAAGCCGGTGTTAGCAGAATCGAGCAAACAGCAGGGAAAGGAATTTCTACAAATATTCTCTCGAATTTGAAAGCAAATTTTCATCCAGCAGCACTGGCGGCTCCTTTGTGCCTCCAGCCCGGGACCGCTGCAGCGTTTGCCCTGAGCAAGCAGAAATATGGGAAGCATAACCTACGCGCCTGTCGCCTCAAAAGGGAAGCGATATTTCTGGCTAAAAATGCTCAGTTTGAACAACGATTACTGGTAATTAATTCCCGAGTTGGAGGAAGGGGGGTGGAGGTGGCTGAGTCCCCCGGAGCCGAGGCCGCAGGCTTCGACTGCCGCCCCAGAGCAGCGCGGGGTCCTCGGCACGGGGTGGGCCGGCAGGACAGACCTCGGGCATCCTTGTCGCCACGCCGCCGGCTTCAGCACCCCGCAAGAGCCTTAAAAAACGGAGCTGTTTGGCAATTCAGACAAGACAGGCGTCCAGAATTTGGGATACAGGTTTAAAACTCCTATTACTTTCTGCCGAACACTTAGGAGAGCCTAATCCAATTGGCCATATGGTCCTGGGCTCCCTCCAATCTAATTCACCCGTCCCTTGGGCATATTGAAGGGAAAAGGGGGGGGGGATTGAAAAAATGTAAATCACATTTTAATAGACTCATAAAAATACACAAAGTGATGACCGAGAAAACTGATCAGATTTTATGGGCGTGTGGGTTGCTCGACAGAATATGGAAATGCCACTCAAACGGCAAAGCTGCCCTCATAGAAAACTTCACAACGTAATCCAATTTATGCCGTTTGCTAGACAGAGCAGCCGGAGTAATTCAAGCCGTCTGCGTCGCTGTCACCTCTGCTTCCCGCGCGTGTCACTCAGGGCGAGCGAGAGCTGGCGAGCCTCGCTCGGCACGGCATGGCATGGCATGGCATGGCACGGCGCGGCATGGCACGGCACGGTGCAGCATGGCATGGCGTGGCACGGTGTGGCACAGCACAGAATGGCGTGGTGTGGCACGGCACGGAACGGCGTGGCATGGCATGGCGCGGCATGGAATGGCACGGCATGGCATGGCA
>BOSO01000619.1:141013-212241 GCA_018403395.1 Gorsachius goisagi | reverse complement strand
ATGGCACGGCATGGAATGGCATGGCATGGCACGGTGTGGCACCTTCCATAAGGCCGGGCGCCTAGCCACCGGCGAGCGAACCCCGGGGCGGAGGGGCTGGCTGCACCCCACATCCCTGCACCCCACATCCCAGCACCCCTGGGGCCAGCCCAGCCAGGGTGTAGAGCAGGGGGGTGACGGGGACGGCGTCGGGGCTTCCCCAGCCGCGGCGGTGGCGTCTTGACTGCCGCCATCCAAAGCCCACTCCCATGAGAGCCAACAGAAAAATGCTAAAATAAATATGTAGAAAGTTTATCTCGGGTCTACAGGGCCCCTGAGCAGCGCAGCGTGACGGGGGGAAAGCGCATTCACCGCTCCCACTGACAGGGACCAAACCAGCCGACGCCGCGGTCTCGCCCCGAGGCTGGGGGCTGGGGTCTGCTCCTGGCGTCCAGCCCCGCTCCTCGGCGAGGCGCAGCCCCAGTTTGGGTGCTCTCCCCAGTGGTGTACTGGTGTGCAGAGCCAACTGGAGACACGAGCGCGGCCCGGGTACCGGGATGACCAACACACAGCAGTGCAAAGCCTTTCTGCCGGGGCAGCCTGGGTGGGTGCGTGCCCCAGGGGGTAAGGAGCACAGGGTGCAGGCAGCAGGCAGGAGCGTTCGGCAAAGGTTTTGAGGCACCGCGCCCCGGATTTCGGCCGGCCGTGCAGCCGTGGCATTCTCACCAACGGTAATTTAGCCCGTGACTGTTGTTGGGAACAAAGGCAATGTTTGAAGCTTTGACAGAGATGATTGCGGAGGAGAAAATAGGTGTTGTTCAGGTGAGTTCATAAAGTTCACTCCTCTAATTGCTCTAATTGTTCTGCCTTGCTGTGGAGTTCTCTCCCGAGCCTGTTTTTGCTTGAACATGCTTGCAAAGAGCTATTTTGTTGGAAGAATTTAATTTTTGCCATTATGTTGTCCAGCGGAGTCCAGCTCTGGGTACTTACCACCAATTATCCGTCTGCTATAAAGCTAATGTTGACACAGAGGTCCTCAATGCATCGACTCTGGGAATCTGCCAGGAAGGCTGGTTTCAAGCCGTATAATTAGCGGGCATGGATATACGTGTAAGATGCCCTTGAACTGATGGACTGTCTTTATTCACTGGGATGGGATCAATTCTGAGGTTTTTCTTTTAGACAAGCTCTTTCATTTAATTCCATTCTGTGCAGTAAGGATTTCTTGTCTGAAATTCACTTTGCATCAGGAGAGCCCTGTCTGAGCTCCCCATTAGCTATTCTTTCCCCTCATCCGAGAGTCTTAAAGCACTTTACATGGATTAACTAATTAGCTCTCTTCATAACCCAGGCTTTAAGTTAATTTCCCCCTGTGCATTATAAGGACAACGTCAACGAACAAATCACGCTTCCCCCGGCATTTTTCACCAATCGCTGCTGCAGGTAACGTGAAGCAGCTGAGATGAGAGAGAAAGGAGCCCAAAATCTCGGGGGCGGGTGACATTAAAACCAAGCAGGCACAAACCCCACCGGCGTGCCCGTGCTCGCTGCGGCGCCTTCCCTACCCCTGCATTCCCCCTGCTCGGGGCTGCAGCAGCACGACACGCCGCCCGGAGAGCCGGCACGCCGGGGAGCGGGGATGGGGAGCGCTGGCAAGGGGGGGAAGCGACCTCAGCAGCTCAGGGGCAAATACACAGAATCTGGCGAAAGAGCAAAACCACGAGGAGTGTGAGAAATGAGGGGCGAGGAGGGCAGGGAGGAAGGTCCAGCGAAAGGGCTGCCCCGCTGCGAAGGGATCAATTTGGAAGGAAGGGTGATGCAGGCTGCCGCGGAAGGGCTTACCAGGGTGAGAGTTATTTGAATTGCAGCCGGAGCTGGGCCAAGCTGCACCCAGGTCTCAGCCTGGGAGGAATTTTGGAGGCTTTTACATCCTCCCCGCGCCCCTCCTGCATGCCCAGGGCTCGCCCCGGGCACAGGGTTGGTGCATCCCTCGCTGGCCGCTCCTGCAGCACCACCGGCGCGCAGGGGTTTCCAGCTGGGCTGTAAATTCACAACTTGGCTCGGAGCTGAGCTGTGGAGCTGGAGGCTGAGTGGGAAGAAACCTCCTTTTCCTCCTGTCTTACGGAGCTGGGGAGAGCATGACAACTCTGCGAATCCAACTGCATGATAAAAATACACCCACCCCCCCCTTACAGAAGGGACGTCAGCCTCTCTTGAATCCTGCACTTCTAAGAGCGATTACCCCAGGCTTTTATAGCTCTGTTCAGGCCGGCTGATTGCATCATTGTACTACGCCTGCAGGACCTCTCCAGGGGGCTGTGGATGGTTGCTCAGTCCAAGTCAGATGGCGCTGCCCGATCGGGGCTTTTTGCTCTGGACGGGGGCGTTTAGGCAGGTCCGGCGCTCAGGACCCTGCCCCAGTCGGCGCAGCCCTCGCCCTCTCCCCGCACCCTGCCCTGCTCCCTCCGCAGCCCAGCAGTTCTCCAAGCCTGCAGCCCCCTGAGCCTCCCCACCATCCGGCACGGTCCTGGCCGCAGGTGCTGAGCCGGGAATCAGGAAACCTGGTTCTTTCCGAATCACCTCACTTGGAAATAACAGCCTCCCGTCCGCAACAGCACTGAGCTCTCCGGCTGGGATTGCTGCAGGAGAGGAACATTATTTATTATTCACATGCGCTGGGAGCTAGACAGCGAGCGCGACAGCCAGCCCCCAGCCCACCGGTTCTGAGTCACGGCTCTCCCTGCCAAAACGCGGCCTGGGCTGAGCTGTTGGAGGTGTTCCCCAGCAGGTTGGAGAGCGGGGCGCCCGACCTGCGGTGCCTTCCGTGCCTGACCCCCTCGGGCTTCTCCAGCACCTCCCAGCCCTGCCCCCCCACGTCCCGTTGGGATGCTGCACTCCCCATCTCCAATCCTGCCCTGCTCCCTCTGGGCTGTTTGCACGGTGCTGTTCCCCACGCTGCCCCCTCTGCCACCCCATCTCCTCGGCACCTTCCCACCCCCCTTGCTGGTGGCAGCCGAGGTGCTTTGCTTGCCCACGGGACTGGCAGCGAGCAGCTCCCCTGGGTGCTGTGCACCCGCCACCGCGCAGATGTTGGCCCCGTGAGCGGTTTTTGGGTGCTCCGTTTCGTTGCCTCTGCGATGGGGTCTCTGGGGGAGCCAGGCAGCCAGAGGCGACGGCTCCTCCTCCTTTTGCTGAGTAGGAGAGCTGGAGGCAGAGGAGACAGGGGGGAAAATATCCCCTTGGAGCAGGATAGAGGGTTGCCAGGCTGGAACAAAGCCTGTCTGTCCTTCAGCGACACGGGCATGGGTGTGCAAGAGGTGTGCGTAACACAAATGGCACGTGGCTTTGGGCTCACCAAAGGCGCCGTGGAAGCTCAGCAGATTTTCAGCTCAGCCCTTTTCCCAAGATGAGCGAGGCCGTGTCCTTCCTGCCCCCTGCTCATTTTTCTGGGTCCTTCAGCAGCAGAAGCTTGTTTCCAAGAGGAACACCCTAAGGACGCTGGCTGGTTTCTGGCAGAGCCTGATCCAGACCAGCCGACACCAAAGGCTCTTTCCATCAGCTTCACTGAACCTCACGTTGGTGGTGAAGCAAGAAGCAAGAGCACGACGGGTCCGTGTCCAGGAGCGCACAGAGCTGCGGGCTGAAGCTGTCACAGCTTTCGACAGTCACCAAGTCGGGGGCACCGTGCTGCCGTCGGGGCGCTGTGGTTTCAAGAAGAGGTTTGAAGATGAACATTGGAAGTGTAGAGAAATCTGTCAAAGAGTAAAGCCATGCCATGGGGGGGGGGGGGTGTCACGCACCAGGCTGGGAGCTGCCGACCCCCCTGTGAGGTTCTTCATGACCTGGGAGGTCCCCTCGAGTCGGTGTCTCCATCTGTGTCCCCACGAGGCTCTTGCAAAAGCCCAGCTGGGAGCGCCCGGGCTGCTTGCAGGCAGCGGCTCCCCAGGGACGCGCAGGGATTTTGCTCCAGAGCTGCGGTGACCGTGCAGGGAGATCCTGGGCAAGGAGAGCGCTGCTGCCGGGCCGCTTCCCGCCGCAGAGAGCACCAGTCCTGGCTGCTTCCTCTCCCCCATCCCTCCGGCTTCATGCACCTGGGAATTGCTGTGACACAAAGGCTCCAGGCTAATAGCTGCCCCCACGCAGAGATGAATATACCCATTTAATATCTGGCTGTGCAGCTCCCGTGCTTTCTTTTGAAAATGTGCCGTAAATGTATGTAGGAATAGGGCAAGGCAGCACGCTGCGATGGGGCATTTCCTTCTGCAGGCAGAGGTGGGGGTGACCACGTCCATGCGGGCGCACAGCGAGCGTGGATACCCCAGCCGCTGGGTTTCGGGGCGGGGGGAAGCTGCCGGCGGCGGCCACGCTCCGGCAGTCTGGTCACAGGGCTGAGCTTTTATGTCCAAATTACTCCTGCTGCCGTTCACCTGGAGCAACTCCGTCTGGCTCAAGCAGAGGAAAAAACATCAGTGTTTGTGCTTGTCTCGCCTCTCTCCTGCTATTCCCAAGGGCTGTGATTTTATGATGGTTTAGAGATAATTTCACTGGCCCCTGAGTTTACAAGCCACTCCAGCTCCCTTGTACGGAAAGTTCGGCACACTGTGTACACGGAAGGGTTGTTTACTGCTGCTTATATACTCTGGAGGCAACAGGAATAACCGCTGCCATATATTAAATGCCACAGTGTAAAAGAGAAAGAGGAAATTAATCTTTTATTTCTTTCCTTTTATTTCTTTCCTTTTATAAACTCCTACTCATGTCCAATTGCTGTTCTTGTAAGTTATGAAAAGGTTTGGTTTTTTGGTAAGCTTGCTCCACTTTAGCATCCAAAAAAAGAGCAGTGTGTGCTGGCAGAGCCTGGAAAGGAGTGGGCACGAAGAGATTTATCTGAAGGAGGAAGGGAGGGAAATTAAGAGATGGGATTTACACTAAACAGCGGGGAAATGTGCTAATAGGGAGAGCCATCAGGCAGCGAAGGGTTCCTAAAGACAAGGGCTGTTACGCTGGGGTTGTAATATTTGGGGAAAAATGGTAAATGTGGACCGTGGGAAGCTGGCAGGGATTCTGGACCCCGAATCGCAGGAGGTTTCTTTTGCCACTCAAGGGCTGGCTGTGCCAGGGCCACATCCCCATGGGACGGGCTGGGGACAGCCTGTGGCTCCGGGGGGGGACATGCATGGGTCCCCCAGCCCTGCTCCCATGGGCCACCCTCCAGGGCGCTGCGTGACAGCGATAAATACCAGGGTGGCTGGGGGGCCCTGCTCCGGTTACGACGGGCAGCCCCACGGGAGCGGAATTGTCCCCATCCGGAGGCTGCTTCTGTGCCTGTTGGCAGTGGCACGGGGTTTGTTCCTCCCTGGAAGGCAAGCAAGAGCCCTGTCCCACTCATGCTGCTTTCCCTCGTGGCTGCAAACCTCCGTGGTTTTAGGGAGTCCGTGGAAGATGTCAGCAGTGACACAAATTCCCCGAGGTCGTGAGGGTCCCTCGCAGGTCGCAGGGAAGTTAATTCTCCCCTCTGGTGAAGCCTTTGGTGATGGCCGCTCTCTGGGGACAAAGGCTAAATGTGGGACTGGTGGCCAAGACCCCAGCTGGGATGTGAGTGGGTGGTTCGGTCACAGCCTTCTCATTTATGTTTCTAAGAAGTGACCTTTCCCCACCTGGATGGCAGGGACTGACTGAGAGCATGGGCTGAGGGCAGCTGTAAATCTTGGTCTAAGAATGAGCTAGAGATGGAAATTTGTTGCTGCACCTCCAGCAGGTGGTAAAACCCATTGTAAATCTCTGAAAAGCTTGTCAGGATGCTAATGGATTGAGCTCCCGATGCTTAAATTTCACAGCTTCCAGTTCTCCTGAAATGTCACTTGGAGGACTCTCTGCAGAAGGACACGGGGATGGAAGGGAGCCCCTCAGCCTCCGGCGAGCTCCGACAGCGGGGACAGCCCCCAGCTCCAGCGCTGGAGGGGAGAAGCCCGGTCTTGTAGCCAAACCCCAGCCCGGGGCTCACACAAGGTGCTGGGCTCCTGCTGCACCACCAGGTCCCATGCAGGCCAGCCGACGCCTCGGGGCACAGGTCTCCATCTTCATGGGGGGGATGTTACTGCCTGGATGGACGCACACCCCGCTGGAACCGCTCTGCTGTTACCTCCCCTCCTGCGCTGCCTTTGGCCACCCGGGACCAAGGTTTTCCCCGGCTCTAGCCCCACATCTGGGGGGCAGCGGGGGGTGGTCAGACCTCGCCGTGCCTCTCCCAGCATTCACCCCCACTGCACTCAGCAGCACCGGCTGTGAAGAGCAAAAATTCACACTGGTGTCGGGTCTGAGCCTGGAGCCCGGGCAGCAGGAGACAAATGGGATGGGGAATGAGTGGCATTAATGTGCCTGCAACCAGCATTAATTTTACCTCTGCCTTCATCAGGTGAAGAGCGCTGCGGCAGCACCCTCCCTTAGAGAAGAAATGATGATCCCTATTTATCTTGTCTGGCATCTCAGCTCTGGAAGCATTTTTAATTCAGTTTCTCCATTTTTCCCCTCTTTTTGTCTTCCTAGTTGTAAGTCCCATTAAAATCTGTCTTGTTGGCTGCTTTGTAAGAACCCAGCAATGGCAGGCAGGGGAGAGATATTTCAGGTATTTCTCTTCTGAAGGTCTGTCCTGACTCAAAGCACGTTAACCTGTTGCTATTTCTAAGCTGCTTCCATTGTATTTTCTTTCATTTCTTTGAGTAAACAAAAGGAGAAGAAAGATTCCTGTTCTTGCTGCAGTTCTGAGGTCAGAGCGATTTGCAAAATTAAAGGGCTGTTACTTTATTTAGTCCTCACGTCCCTTCTGTAAAGTGAGATGTGGATTTACTTGGAAAGACAACAGGGGGGTTGGGAATGCACGTGTGACTCGGGTTCCATCTTGCTCCTACCACGCTGTGCCCAGGCCTCCCTGCCGCTGATGGGGAGGCAAGCGATGCTCCCCCCGCCCCCAGGACAGCCGGGGCTGTGGGACAGACAGACAGACCGACGGTGGCAGGTCTCTACCTGGGGTGGCTGCGCTCTTCATGCGAGCGCACAGGTGGGCTCACCCCAAGCCAACCCATCGCCCAGCTCAGCCAACCTCCCGTGACACAACATTTCATAACTCATCTGCCACAATTGCTCGTTACAGGCGTTAACAGCCCCAAACCGTGCGTGTTCTGAGCTCCAGACAAAGCCCAGCCCATGAACATGAAGGAAACAGGTAAAGGAGCACAGGGGGTATCACAGCTCTTCCAGCCGCTGCGCAGTGGGGTACGCACCCAAACTGACCTGGGAATCTCCTAATTTTATTGCTGTAATAAATAAATTATTAGCCAACGCTTGGCAGCGTCTCTAAAGCTGCTGCCCGCACCAGCTGCTGTGGGGCTGGGGCTCCCGCCTCGGCCGGGGCTTTGCTCTGCTCTGGTAAGGAAATCTGCAGGAGCGCGGTGGTTTTGGGGTCTCTGCTAGTGGGAGATGGCAACGAACCCTGCAGCTCAGCAGGGTTCACAGGCACCCACCAGCAAGGGTGATGGGAGCACACGGGGTGCAGGAATATCGACTTGGGTTCTAACCCAGTTTTGTCTTTCGGGTTGAGCCTGTCTGAATTCCTTTTCTCCAGAGCTCCTGCCACAATCACAGCCATCAATCCCCAGCACATCCCTGTCTGGGAGTTGACAGCGGCTTGCGGGGGGCTCTGGAGCGGGGGGCAGGCCGCCCAGCAGGCGTGCCAGGGTGGCAGGAGGGAGGGACGGCAGCGGCGCGGGCAGAGCAACCACAGGACAGGGAAGAGTGAATAAAATGCAGCCATTTAGAAGAAGGAAACTTTTTTTCCTAAATCTGGTGCTAATAAGCAGCCTGACTTTCTGCTCGCCCCCCCGATGCCTTGTAATGCTGACAGGCACTGACCTAATGATGCATTTTACAGTGTTAATGCTATTATCAAACTGCTGTCGGCTGGGAGCTTTTAATTCATTAACTTGCTTTTGCTCTGGTGGGACTGTCTGGATTTTCAGTGAGCAAACAATAAGAAACAAAATATTTAACAAAGTCTTCCGGAATTCCAATATCATGCCATTGATTTTGAGTCACTTGGACTTCAATAGCTTAAACATTATTGGTTTCTGTCATTAAAGGTTGGGGTAGTGGAGCTGTGAAAAGCTGCAAGGCAAATGAGTAAATATTAGGGCAGGTTTTTTTCATTTTGTATCTGGAACTGCCTTCCTTTCCAGTAAGCTGTTATACCACAGGAGAGTCCAGTCAATTAAAATAAAGTAAATTAAGAGTGGAAAAATATCGGGAAGAAAGACACAAACTGAGAGATTTGCTGGCACCGCAGAGCATCGCAGCAGGGAACTCCAGAGCAGCGCTGGTGCTTCACCGTCTCCCCAGGTTTTGGTGCGGAACCAGGCAGCTGCTCAGCCCCAGCAGCGTGGGTCAGGATGGACCCGGGCTCCGTGCCGGGTGTCACCACCGCAGGAGGTGACCTGCTGCTGCTGCCAAAGCGCGGCACGAAACCAGGCACGGGAGAGCACCCGCTCTGGGCTGCAGCGGCCGTGGCATGGGGCCACCACGCAACGTTCCCCGTTGAAGGTGTCCCAAAACCTCCGCAACCTTCCCCAGGCATGGAAGGGGCCGCAGCACTCATCGCCCTTACCAGAGGAAGAAGCCTGTGGGGCGGTGGGAGATCAGGGCCCCCACCGGGTTTGTGTGTCCATCCGCCCGGCTGCTGGTCATTACCTGGGCTGGGAAATCATTTTCGGATGGAGGGAAAACAAGCTGTCGGGGATGAAGAGATGTTAGCGTGCAGCTAGCCTTCTGCACAAAAGGAAGATCGTGGCATGCAAATGTCATTTGTATTGTGATCATTAGCCTGAGCTGTGGGAGGTGCCTTATATCAGTTTAATTCTTCCCGGGGCTCCCACAGAGAAGAGAAGAACTTCTTAAGTGCACAGTGGCATTTAAGAGATTGCTGCCTGCTCTGAGCAGATGTTCCAAGGATTAGAGAGCTCAGTTTGCAAGACAGCTTCAAATTAAAATTAAAAAAGCTGCAATATTTATGGGCCGCTCTGCATGAGCTGGAAATCTGAGAGGAACACACGATGGCTGGTAGCTGAAGGTACAATCAGGAACATACCCACGACCACACGGGGTTTGACTTCAACGGGGAGCAGCCAGAGGCCGGGGCTGGTGCAAGGATGGCTGAATTAGCATGTCTTGAATATTCACAATGGTTTCGTTTAGATCTGGGTGTTGATAAGCAGCTGTGACTGCGTGCACATCACTCCTCAGCTGGCCCTGCTGGGCAGGAGGAGCGTGGGGCCTCTCGGACACGTTTGTGAAGGACAAAGAGGCTCACGGAGCCTCCCTTGCCTGCTATCCAGTTTTTCAGAAATTTGCTTCTGTCCTTCCCCTTGGCAGAACAGATCACAGGCGGAGAAGGCTGGCTGTGCTCCCGCCGCCAGCCCACCTCCACCGTGCTGCCAGCACGTCCCCAGCCTGACCATTTCCCAAATCAATCCCAAATGCATTTCCCTGCAAGGCTCTGCCCAGACCCCGCTCCGGCCAGCCCCGTGCCGTCACCCGGACTGGTCACACCACACCTGGCACCACCGCGGCTGAACACCCCTGTGTGACGGTCACCTCCAGGCTGGTCCCACCTCCGCCGAGGCTTGGCCCTCACCCCCAGCCCAGAAGGACCAGCTCACGAGCGCCCTTGCTCCCCGCAGACCGCAGTGGGTGCAGGTCCCTACCCTGCAGGGTGACTCCTTCTCTGTGCTCCCTGGGACAGCCTCTCTGGAGGCTCCGCAAGTGCCTCCGCCTTTGGATGGAGAAATCCCTGCTTTGCCCCTGCTCATGGGCACTGCTGCGTGGCTCGGGGCCAGCCCAAGGAGCAGTTTGTATTGCAGCAGAGCCTGCTATAGATGGCAGCATTGATGAGCCAGAGGCTCCAGCTCCTCAGCTGGCTTTATGGAGATAATTAATACACAAAATACAACAGAAAATATGATCTAGGTAATCCTGAGCACAACCTCTTCCCTCGCTGCAGCTGTATCTCCGAGTTCTGGGAGCGGAGCTGCCCTCCGGAGCTGGGCTCTCCATCATTGCAGCAGGCCAGGCTCCTGGGACCGTCCATCTCCTCCACCCTGAGGTCTGGGTCACCGTTGCCTTCCCACATGGGCTCGGCTGCTCGGGGAGGTTTTGTCACCCAAACTCCTGCCAAGAGGCAGCACTGGGTGAGGTGCTGCTTCCACGGGCAGTTTGGGAGAGCTGCGCGGAGGGAGAGACAAGACGTGGACGGAAAGAGCTCATGGATGGATTTTTCCAAGCCCTCACACCTCCAGTATTTGTAGTGACTGATGGTAACTCAAACACAGTTTGTGATTCAACCTGATGAACCTGAAGCCCTAACTCACACAAGTCTGCCGAGTGAAGTACTTCAGCCTTCTGCCCTCGCCACCGTAAACAGCGTACGTCCCCCGGCTCCTGGGAGCCGCTTAATGAACTGCCTGCTGCTGCCGGCAGACTTTCTAATGTTTTGTGTCCCTCCTGTGAAGCTCCCTTGCCCCTTTCCCCATGCTTTCTGCAATGTTTTCTTGTAATTGCTGTCCTTCTGCTGGGGAAAACTACCGAGAAGAGCAGCTGGGCAGGCAATGGGCTGCTTAAGCGATGCTTTTCTGCAGTTCTGGCAGCGGGATGCTGAGCCCGGAGGTGCCCCAGCGACGGCTGTGCCGGGGCTCCTGCCCTGAGCGGGGTCTGTGCTGCCGGTGGGCGAGGGGAGGGCAGGCTCCCCGGCTCCCCACATGCCCTGGGTGGGAGAAGGGGCAGAGGCGATGCCATGTGGGGACCCAGCTCTAATCCCTGCCCCACAGGGGAAGGCTGCTGAGCAGCAACAGGCAGGGCCAGTTCCCCTGCCGGGTAAGGGAAGGAGCCGCCTGCTTAGGACACCGACAGGGAGAGTAAAGGTGTGCGAGATCCCATCCAAAGCCTCCAGTACCTCAACAAGTTTCCTATTTACTTTCCAGACACAATATGCTCCGTAGCCCCCTGTTTTACTCAGAAGGGAAAAACCTTTATTTATTTCTTTATTTTAATTGAGAACCCTGGTGGAAAACAAGCTTTGCTTCCAGAAGCAATTACATTCCGTCTCTTAACTGGATTAGGTAACTTGATAAAACTCCAGTGGGGAAATATTTGCTCATATTTAATCATTTGTTGACTTGGCACCTCGCAGAAAAAAAGCAAAATTAAATAAAAATGTGTAAAGGGCAACCCACTTGCTGATAAATCCTACCCACTCTGAGCAGTTTATTACAGGAGCAACGATCCATTAGCTCTATACATAAATTAGAATCATGCATTCAGTTTATGGAGTTGCAAATTGTCGGCTGCTGCCATTATGTCAAAACTAGGCTGTGCCAAGAATGAAACACGGTTATTGTCTGTATTGTCTGCCCTCAGCAGAGGAAGTCCAGACAGCTTAGGGTTAGGCAGTAAGAAAAGCAAAAGGAATTCAAGCCCTTTCTCTATTTTTTTTTGCCGCTTGTAAAAACAAAGCCATCAGCATCCTTGCATGTTAATATAGTCCGAGGATATGTAGCGAATACACTATTAGTGCCCTGAAAACTAACCCCCGTAGCATCTATCGATCATTGCCTTTTTGTTATCTGCGTGCAAGCGCGGGAATACAGCCCCTGAAATGAGATCAGGCCATCAATATTCTCCCTGGGTGTGCGTGCCGCCGGAGCTCCTTATTGCGGCTCGGATCAGCGCCCCAGGAGCCTACCGTTATTCCTCCGTCAGAAAAGAGGGAGCACTGCCGGTTCTGCTTGGTACTGCCACTGCTCCGTACGTGCTGTTAACGGGGAAATAAAAGGCTGTGGTGTTACTTGTGGTTCGCAGGTAATCATTATACAGCTATAATGATAGAAAAACAATAGGTCTTGGGGGAATTACAGCGGGAATCAGTTCAGCTAAGTATTGACATCATTAGCCCCAGTTAGACGCGCTTTCTTGCAGCCTGAGCTGAGGCTTTAGCCTGGATGGGATTTCCAGGAGCAGCGAAATCAGCAGCAGATCCCAGGCAAGCCCCAGCCCAGTGCGCTGAGCCCGGCCCCGCAGTGCGACGGTCGCCTCCCTCGGCAAAAAACCCATCCTGGGCAACCGACGCACAAAGGCAGGCGAAAGCACGGCGGAGGGCTCCTCTCAGGGCTGCCCCACACTGAAGGGTGCTGCTGTGGTTTGAGGGGCACAGGACCCGGCCGTTTTGGTTGTTGGGAGCTGCCCGGCAGCGCGCAGGGTGCTCTTTGGGGTGCTCCCCAAAGCGACGTCTCACTGAGCTGCCAGGGGAGGCTGTCAGAGCGCGCTGCTGGGGGGCTTTGGCGGGTAGCTGGAAGGTGTTACTGTGCTTTCATTTAGTGATTAATAAAGCCCAAAGACTGGATCTAATCCAAAGGAGATGATTTCTGCTGGCTAGGAGGGAGAAGGTGCCTGGAGATGTCCTGGGTTGGAGCTGGGTTCCCCCAGCACCCAGGCTGCACATGGGCTGTGCTGGATGGGACCACAGGGTCAGATCCTGCCCTTGGCCCTGACCTTGAGATTCCTCAGGACCAAGGGTCCAGGAAGCTTTCCTGGTGACAGAATCATAGAATCATTAAGGTTGGAAAAGTCCTCCAAGATCATCAAATCCAACCGTCAGCCCAACACTCCCACGCCTACTAAACCATGTCCCGAAGTGCCACGTCTACATGTTTTTTGGACACCTCCAGGGCTGGGGACTCCACCGCCTCCCTGGGCAGCTGGGGACGGCCCTGGTGCGGGGGACTCTGCTGCTGGCTTGCAGACGGCTTTGTGCCACAGCACCTTGGGTGTATGGCCAGAGAGGGGTCTGGCCAGTGCAGAAATAAGTCGTGTATCTGCTGTCACAGGGATGCAGGACCGTTGCCAGAAGGTGACCGGAGAAGGTGCGGGGAGACGGCAGAGGGGCTCAGGACGGAGGCTGCAGGGACAGCAGGGTCTGCCAGAGCGGCCCCCCGGCCCCCCGGGCTGGGCAGGCTGCAGGGGCGAGCACTGCCAGGGGCTCACACTCTGAGCAGCCAAAGGGAGTCATCTTAGTAGTCAAAAAGAATTACAAACGCAAATGTAATCCCATAGAAGTAATGCGTCCTAATAAAAAAAAAAAAAAGCCTTTAGTACCTGCTAGGAAGCTGCACACTTTAGCTGGGATAAATCTGTTTACGGCGGAAAGGTCCCTGTCACAATGAGCGTGGAGCTTTGCTCATTAAAGGCTTCAATTCCAATTTAGTTCAGCCCGCACCGAACACACTTAGTCATGAGGGGGCTGAGCGACACAACGGGGCTATGTCGAGTGTGTTAAATCATTCACTGAGAGGCAGCTTGAGCAATTCATTTATTCTATGGAGGTTTATCTTCTATTTTATTATACATTGCACATGGTGCAGTTGCGCTGCGGGAGATGTGTGCCCAGATGCCCACGTGTGCAGGCACACACACAAACCTGTGCGTGTTATTTGGCTACACACTTTCAGAGGTAGCTTCAGGAAAACAGCGGCTGCACAGGGTGTTTTGAGTGTGCTTGTGTGATATCCAACCTGAGAAATATCACAAACAGAACTGCAGCGTCTTAGAAATGGTCTGGAGTGGGCTTTGGGCAGGATTTTTGTAGCTGCCAAGGTGACCCGCAGGACTATTTTCATCCCAGCTTTCCCGGGATCTTAGCTCAGCTCGTGCGAGTGGGGTCCCTGCCTGGGCTTCCCCAGAAAAGTCTGCAATTCCTTTCCTAAAGTGATGAGTACGAAGAGCAGCTTTTGGAAAACTTCTGCAGAGTTTCGTATTTTCTGAAGACCTGCCGTGGGTTCTGAGGATAAGTTTGCTCTCGAGCATCTGCATGTTCGGCAGTGCGTTGGCTCTGCTTCGTGTCCGCAACGGCCGGTGCGCCGCGGGAGAGGTGGCTGGATCAAACCACTCGGTGCCGCCTGGTGTGGGCTCGCTTGGCTGCCCCCGATCGCTGGAGCCAGTGCTCTTCAAAGATTTAAAGATCTGGAGAGGGCACTGCCAAAGGAAAGGATTATACCAACGATTTTCTCTTCTTCAGACCCACAATGCAATGCCGTGTTTTAAGCTCCCCTCCGAGGCCAAACACACTCGAATCTGGGGGCTTAGCTGCCCTGTTTGCTGAGGCTGCAGCAGCTCCGGGGGCGTGAGGAGAGAGGGGCTGGGTGACCCCCTCTTTCCAGATGTGCCAATTTAAAATGATGGCTAATAACCCCATCTCACCCGCGTGGGCGGAAGGAATAAAATAAAAGAGGTTCTGCTTTATTTATTCTTCTTAATATGAAATTCATGCCCTGATTGCCTTTGCTGTCTCCAGCCAGGCTTCTGGGAGGTAAGAGATTCAGTTCATGAATCTGAATTTGGGGAAGCTTCATCTTTTGAGCTTTCTGTTCAGGGGAAGTTACTTGATAGCCAGGGAGCCAAGGGGGAAATACATTATTGAAAGAAAAGCTTCCTTTTTAATCTAAAATTCAGCAGGATCTTTGAGCCGAAAAAGGTTATTTCCAAGAGTCTGTCCAGCATATCTTGAGGGCTTCTCCTTCCCATACAATAGCGAGTGGGAGGGAGGGAGGGAGGGAGGGAGGAAGGAGCCTCGGCCAGAAGCAGAGGCTGCTGCTTCTCTCTCAATTACACCGGCATCCCATCTCCTGACAAGGGAATAGCAATTCCTCTCGCAAAGAAGTGCTTGGAGGCTGACTGTGGAAAGGAGAAAGTAATTACGGCTTAACTGTGCAAACAGTGACTCCTGGGAGCAGCCTGGCAGAGAGCAGGGGGCTATTCACATGAGTAACGTGTGAGTTAGCACACTTCCACCCAGGAAAGCACTTAAATAGCCGCCTCGGTCCCTTTGAACTCAATTTGTTGAATGCGATTTAAGAGCATCCTGAAGCCCAGACCACAGCATGCTGGGATTTCTGGCGCTGGGCGGATGCTGGGGAGTTCGCACTCCAGGGCATCGTGCCTGGCTGCCGAGAGGTCCGTGAAGCCCTGCAAGAGGCAGACATTTTCAGGGGCTCAGTTTCTCCTGTTGCTTCGCCACCGAAGAGCCTGGGAGCAAGATCCGGATGAGATGCCTTTTTCTGGTGAGATGGGAAATCAGGCAGCGCCTTATTCTGCACTGCCGGAGCGATTCCCTGTGCCTTGGTGTCAGGCAAGCCTACATTCGTGCCTTATGCTGCTTTTGCTTACTTTGCTCCTGTCGGAAGGAGCAATCAGGCTCCCGGGGCGTCTGGGACCGCTCACGGCTGTCCCGCCCTGCAGGAGCACCCAGCCGCCCCGCGCCGTGCTTCGCCCTTCGCTACACCAGGAGCTGAGCAGTCCCCGAATAACCGGCACTGTATCAGACGATCCCTGGCAGATCACCCACGCTCTGCAGGGAAGAAAACAACCCACGGGGGCTGGAAACAGTCTGTAACGGCATTTTGCAGAGACAAATTCCCCAGGCCTCTCAGCAGGTTCCCAGGTGAGGCCCCGGTGCTCGGTGCCACCCCAAGCTGCGTTCGCCGTGCTGCGTTCCCAGGCTCCGCAGACTGGTGATGGCAGGAGGGAGATGCTTTAAATCTGCTGTGGGAGAAGAGTGGGTGCCAAGCACAGAGGGATGCTGTCCTCAGGCTCCGCTTCACAGGGGACCGTGGGCAGGAAGGAGATGCAAACCCTGGTCCCAAACTCGTGTGGCTGAGGATGGGGTGGTAGAGCCGATCCCCTCGTGAGGCAGCGGGAGAAAATCTTGCAAGACAGACAGATCCATGCTTGGGAGAAACCTGTTTTTCTCTCTGACCTGGAAACAATCCAGATTTGCTTCTGCTCCCAATTTAAAAACATTCTCTTGCCACGGTCAATTATTTTAAATCCTCTCCATGGACTGCGCTGTGCTCAAGGAGCTGGCAAGAGCAGGAGCCGCGTGTCTGTATCTGCACAGGGAAACGGGGAGCGACAGGCTCCTGCTCCTCTCTGGGGATGCCATTAGGTGGGATCTCTGTGCAGGGATGGAAACGCAGCAATTCTGCTGTCAGCAGTTCTCTCCACAAACATGTACAGAGCCGACACTCCCCTCCACCCTTGTAGATAGATTTTTGGGCCTCGCTGTGTTAAAGGGAGCCTTGTGTTCCTGCCACTTAGATGACAAATACTAAATGAGACATTCTTGTTCCAAAAGATGCATTTTTTTCTTGTTGCTTCTGTGTTTGCTACAGCCTGTCAGCTGCACGGCATCCCGTGTGCCCTCCCGGCCAGCTCGCACTCCGCTGTCTGGATTGCGTCCGGGTTCTGACGTGCCCTGTGCCGAGCGCCGAGCAGTGACATCCTGACCTCAGGGAGTTTTCACGCTTCCTGCAATGCAGGCTCGATGCCTTCCGTTTATTCTGCATCATTGAAATGCCATTAAGCTGGGAGGAAATGTAAAAACCTCTGCTGGCATTCAGAGAAACAGAATTACGCTACTATGGCATCCAGAGCAAATTATCTCTTCTACCTGCTTTTACTAGGAACAAAACCTCAGGCCCCGGGATTCAGGCTCCCTGGCAAAGCTAGCTGTAAGATATCCATACATTTAAATGTTAGTCCTCTAAACAGCATTAGTGTTGTTCTTTCCTTGTTGAACAAAAAGTATTTAAATCAATTCATTTTTGACTGTTTGGGTATTTGAATATTTGGGCTGATGGAAAGCAGCAGTCCCGAGAACTGGGAGGACTCATGGGTGGTTAAGTGGGGAGACTTCTTAACCAGAGGTGGAACTCCCCACTGCCAGACACCCCGTGGCCACAGCGGTGAGGTTTAGGGACAGACAGCATTCACACGGACACCGAGAACACCGGCACTGCTGTAGCAAATGAGAGAAAGAGAAATGATGGGGAATTTTGTAAGGCACTGCGGTTTAGGTCTCTGTTTCCTTCTGCCATGGGAAAACACCAGAGCTCCGCTTCTAAATGTTCACTTTAAGTTTGCTTTTAAAAAGGCAGAACATGGGTAGATCCCAGGGATCTTTGCCCACCTTCCAGAACATTTTCTTCCTCTTGCAGGTTCCAACAGACACCAGGAAAATCCACTCCCTGTTATCCGATGGAAATGAATGGGCTCCATAAGGGATACGAAGCAGGTCCAGGGTAGAGCTCACGCGCACACTTTCTGCCATGATTTCAGTTACGGTGCGTTGTCCTCTGTGTGTCTCGCTGCCTGGGGCTAGGGGAGGCGCAGGTGGTTTCCCACACCACCCATCCTGCTTCTGTACCTTCTTGCTTTGCTACGTGAAGCCGTTGTGTGCGGAGCCATATGGTCTTCAGCAATCAAGGCTACTTTCTGCCTCATTTCTTTTGCAACCTGCGTAGTGATTCCAGCATTAAGTTTAGAGCTGCTAATTATTACCCACTGCAATATGGCAGGCAGCATATTATCTTGTAATAACTCGGGACAGCTCCCGCGCGTCGGCTCGGGTGGCGTCGCGCAGTGGGTGCGGCTGTAGTCACCGGGGAGGGATGGATGAGCTGGGGAGTTTGTGTCTCCCTGCCTTCCTCCCTGCCAGGACACCAACACGCGCTGCGCCGTAGCTCTTCCCCCATGCAGCGCGCAGGTTCGTGCATACGGCCGAGTGCTCAGCATCAGCGTAACTATTGCTTCCAGAGCATGACTGCAGACCTTCACTCTAATGAAGATGGTGATCTTGTCTGGGCACCTGGCGCTTTGGACAAATAACCAAATCATAGTTGTGCCTACCTGCGGCCCTTCTCTCGGGATCAGTTTACTGGCACTGTGGCTGCAGAAGACCCTCAGTCACAGGGTTTGCCCAAAATCCATGGCTAGGAGATGGGATCCCCGTCTGCGGAGATCATGTATTCCCCCGCTCCCTCCGTGTCTCCTTGCCCAAGTTCTTGCCCTGCCCCCTGCAATGTAATTTTCCAGTACACTTTTATTCAAAAAGGAATCACCCGCCAAACCCAAAAAAGCTTTTATCTGAGGGGAGGGATCAGTTAATATTGGTTAAAATAGATTTTTTTTGAGCACCGAGTATTGCTTTTTTTTTTTTTTTTTACACCTAAACTGCCAAGTGATGCCTTGAAGATGAGATTAGTTCATTATTTATAAAAGTAAAATCCCTCAGAATGTATTAAATATGAAAACATTGTATCAGGGTGTAAGATTTGTGAGGATTAGGCTCTGAAGTCTAGACATTTATCTCCGAACGCATTACATTTGCATTCATTACATGTCCTGCTGTACCTCTAAACATGAAAACTGATCTGCAGAACAGATGATCAAAGCGGGGAAATGCAGATCAGAAAACATGCTGTGTTCACTTAGGAATGAAAAAATGTTGTGAAAAAAAAATAATTGTCTGATATTCCAGTACATGAAACTATAATGTAACCCCCCGCAGCAGTGATGGGGGAACCTCAGAAGCAGCTGACATTTGGTTTGGATTCGCTGCCAAGGGTTCTGATGTGTTTACAAAGCTCCTCCGAGCCCCTTGGCGGCGGAAGGGCACGAGGACGGCAGGGATGCCCCGCGCTTCCGTGGCCGACGGCAGCTCAGCGCCCTGGGTGCCATCCTGCCTCCGCCACGGCCCGCATGGCCGACCTCGAGCCGATCTCCTGCGGGGACTCATCCCCCAAAACATGTCCACACGTGCGCTTCCCCAGCAGGCTCTGCCCCTGCTCAGCCCAACGGGGCAACGGTGGGCAGGGGCTGCTCCAGCCCACCCGCGGGTTCCACAAAACCATGTCGATCACTTCTTAATTTTTCCCTAACCAAGACCCTTCCGTTCTGTGCACTGGTTGGGTGTTGCATTGGCAGATGCACCGCTACTGTGCCGCCACGCCTTCCCTTTTTCAACACAAACACAGCATTAACCTTATTCCGAGCCTCTGAACTTTATCCAGTGTTTTACGATTCATGAAAAAAAGTCAATATTAATGATCTAGAGACCACTTTGGCCAGCTCTTCAGCAGCAGTTGGATGGTAAACTATCCAAATCTGTAGAATTTAACATTATTTTTAGCATTAATAATTGCTGTTTAACATTCCCCTGAGTTCCTGTTGGAATGGAGGTCTATCGGCATCCCGATCCATGCCTACGCTGGCACACCTTCTCCTAAACAGAATCCTGAAATCTGAATTGAGTATTTCTCTGCCTTTTCTACGTGAATGCTGTGTCACATCCAGAAACGGCCAACAAGTTTGCAGCTAAAACCTTGAAAACATGTGAAATTTCAGCTGAAATTTATCTAATTTTAAGGAACTTTTATTCTACACTGGGACTAATGCCAGGTCTGCTGGAAACATTCCCAAGTTTCATGAAGCATTCCAGTGAGTTTGGAATCACTTTAGGATGATTTATATGTTTGGAAAGAAACCAGGCTCCTCGGCTCCCTCTGGCTTTGACCTAGACAGAGCTCTACCGGTTGATTTATACCATGATTTATACCATGCATTTTTTGCATCAGAATAAAATCAGAATAAAATTCCAGTCCGCAAAAATATGCCAAGTGAGACTGACAGCATGGTTTGCAGAAATCCCCTCTGTATTATTAATCTGCCTTATCTCTTCAGCGGGCTCATTTCCTAGCCCAAACGCATCCAAATCCCAGATCAGAGGGTACCATTGTTTCCAGCCTCTCTCTGTACGTACAAAGGAAAGCTAATTACGTTGAAAGTCTCCGTAACTATTTAGTATGACAACAGAACTGATGAAGCACTGTTAAAGCTTATGCTAACTCGTCCAAAACTCGTAGGCTTTTAACATAAAACTCCCTTTCTTAATAGAAATTTTAAGTGACAAATCCACAGAATGAATCTGGGATTCATTATTTGTAAGAGAGAAGAGAGGGGATTTAAATGAAGCATGTATTCTGCGAGGAGCCTCAGGAAATCATTTAACAGCTCAAGAGAGAGGGGAGCTGCGTTATCATCAGAATTTACATGATACATTAGCCAGAAGTAGAAATGTTAATCTTTCTATCTGAAATCTATTTGCAAAATTAGTGGAATACTGTTGCTTTAATGCCCTTTTCTTATCATCGAAAGTGTAAATCCTTTCACCTCTGCTGGGAACTGGAGAAATTAATTTGGTGAACCATTGTCCGTTCCCCAAAACATTGCTGCAACAAGAGATACTTCAAGGTCAAAAAGGCTAAAAGTTGCAAAAAAAAAAAAAAAAAAGAGGTGATTTTAGCCTTCGAGAAGCGCTCATACAGCGTGTGTAAGATAAACAACTGCTTGTTTTACCCTGCTGCCTGCTCCATCTGGATCTGGCGTGCGAGCGCAGAGAAATCCGAGGTTTGATGCCCTCTCTCTGACTCTTCTTCTACCTGAAGACAACGCCAGGCCTAGTAATGAACAAAGATTTTTGGGGTGCGTCAGAGTACGACAGCTTGTTTGCACCCCGAGATGACCTTTTCCTGAAACCGAGTTTCAAACTAACACAGTAAGTGCGTGGAAATACTTTCTCCCAGCTTTCACATTAAAAGCCTTCTTGCTTATAGCTCCGCTGGTCCAAAAGTGAACTGCCCAGGATTCATGCATAAACTTGAGCATGTGAGTATCATGATGAGATTCCGTGGAGCTAAACATGCTCCTGTGTTTAGGACGCACTTTAATAATACCTTACTGGACCGCAGCCCAGTTGCTAAGGTTTCTCATACTCAAAAATCTTGCTGTAAATTTCCACTGAATGGAAAAGATGGGAAATAAGCCCCCGCTTCGCACTGCTCAGACCGTTCCTTCTTAACAGTAAATCTCTGCCGAGCAAACCGGGACCACGCGGTGTTGGTGGGAAAGACTGATGTCCGTGCTAGCCAAGGGTTTTTCCTGAAATTTTCCTGAAAGAAGCCAGGGATTTCTTTTGTGTGACTCAGCCCCAAATGGTATTGACCCCGAAATACCAAAACCTTGGGAGTTAAGATAGCCAGGAGTCAGAGCATGGCTGGGGAACGCTGCCGCTCCCTGTCTGCCTGGGGGGTGGTGGGACGTCGTTCCCAGGTGGTCTGTGGGACAGCAATATCGTGGGTACCGTAATGAGTGTCGGAAGAGCTTTATGCTAAGATTAAAAAGGCCTAATAGAGTGCCTGGGTAGGGTAAGACATAGCTCCCGATACTCTGGAAGACAGGCGAATGGATGCAATGGGTGGGCAATGAAATAAATATGCTCAAACCTGATTCTCCTCTGTAGCAAACCATTGCCCTGAAACCTCTCTGTTCATTTTCACAAAGGCTGAAAGCTATTTTCTGGCACCAGATCCCCCAAATTTCCAGTTAATAAGCAGGCTTTGTGCTGCTGACCTTACACATGCTGGCACAGCCAGATTTTCCAGCAGAAATGAGAGGCCAGCAGCCAACTCGTATTACATTTTAAAGCACTGCAGCTTGGAGAGGAAAGGGAAATTATACAGCAGTGCCGCAGTCGCAGCGCGGTGACTGGCACCCTCGGCAGAGAGCGGTGGCACTGGTACACAGTGTTGAAATTACTTTTGGATGCTCTGTCAAGCACAAGATGTAAATTGCACAATGTTTTTAAATGTTTTGGAGAGATTGCCTTTTGAGTGGCACCCTCCATTTCTGTATGTCCAGTAAGGTGTAGAGAATTCATTTGCATTTTTCATTTTTATCGGTGTCTTTTAGCCAGCCTGGACCAGGAGAGTGAATCCAGCTGTGTGGATGATGCCAGGAATGGCTCAGCCTCCATCTGCTCTAAGATACAAATTTGATTTCCCCTCATCTTTATTTTCATGTCAAAAAATTTCTCCTCTTTTTCAATATCCTTTTTTCTTCCTCTTTTATCCCTGGTGTAAATCGGGTACTATCAAATGAGATGAAATGGAAGGGAATGGACTGCCTGAAGCTATTCACTGCATGGGAACTAAATACACCTCCTAATAAGACATTCCCTATTTATTTTTAGCAGCGTACCATTCATATCTTTCCCGTTATTGTTGAATACTCGAGTGATGCTGCTGCTAAACATTATGACTTTCTTTCCTTTGCTTTAATTACGTGCCAGTCAGTGTAGAGCAAAGCAGTGCTATCAGCTGGCTGCTGGATAAATATTGAGTGCAATGAAATTGCAGACATTACTAAGTAAATGGGCATTTCCAAACTTCAAGTTATTTAACTCTCGGTGGAAATGTGTGCCAGCTGTGTTTCTGTAGAGCCACAGAGGCAGCTTATGGCCTCCCACCTCCAATTAGGACATTTCCAGCTTAGATAATTCCCCATGGGGCTTAGAAGAGAGGGCGAGGGGTTTTGGACATAATAACAAGAAAACCCACTTTTTGGTACCCGGTTGTCTGGTTTTCAGCTTGGCCAAGCATTTTTACACTGTGCAGGCAGGAAGGTGAACGTACCCTGCAAAACCTGCACTGCCCATGGCTACTTGCTGTAAAAAAATTACAGGTTCCAGGAGGCATCCAATTTGCAAAGGCTGGCCTCCATCCCCCCGTGCGGATGAGCTGTCGAGGGATCCGTGGAGGATCGACAAATCTTAGCCTTTTTCTTGCATGTGGTTTCTTTTTTTCCTTCTGGTGTCTTTACTCTGCTCTTTGTTGTTGTTTTTACATAGCTGAAAATATACTGCCTGCTTCTAATGAATAGCATGAAAAACATACGCTACCAGGACTCTTGGGTCTTGCCGAGTAGTCTGTTGCTCCCCATATACTGCTGGGATATATTTGCCAGCATTTCAATTAGATCATCAATAACCTAGTGCAGCTGCTGAGAGAAGAACTCAGATGTTCATAAATGTTATAGTCCATTAAGTTCAGATACTTCAAAGGCAGTTTGGAAAGAAAGTCATTTGTTAGGCTGAGTGTCAGTATAGCGGAATGCAAATCATATTGGATGCCAAAGCAAGGGATTAAAAAATGGAGTTTAAAGGTCAAATTAACTTAATTTGACCACTTCTGACATATAATGCAACTCCCTGACTTTTAAAATATTGCAGTCATTTGCCAGGGCAAGGATTCCTCCAGAAGGCTGCAAGCCCTGGCGTGCAGGATGCTCAGAGCACTGCCAGCAGCAGCGCTGGGACGTGCCGGTGGTTGGGGTGGGGTGGGGTGGGGGTGTGTGTTTTCCTCAGTCCAAATCCTCCTGATATTTACTGCCCTCTAGAATTTGAAAAGCAAGTTAGTGCTTCAAGTACAGCAAATATTTAAATAACCGATTAACATCATGAGAGATTTTTCCCATTTTAAAATTATTTCGAAGCAGGCAGAGGACTAAACCTCCTTTCCCAGGATGTTTTTCTGCAGCCCTTCCTCTCCCCCTGGGAGGCCGGTATTTGCATGAGGGGGAAGCAGCGTGATTTGTGGTGTTTTGGAAGGAGATAGGAATGCAAACATCAGGGTGAATTAACAGCTGATGGAAAATGTGGCCGCCTCACCTTAGAGGAGGGATGGCATGACAGAGAGAGAGAGAAAAACATTAAATCAATGTGGAACTGCCAAACTACAGCTGAGATTCAACAGCAGAAGAAATCTGGGCATGGCATCTGCTTTCAGCAAGTGGAGCTGCAGCCAAGGAGCTGAGCAGATTGGCACCGACCGGGGGGAGCAGCATGACAGATCCTGCCCCAGAAATAGAGACAGGACTTTCACCCTCTGCCCAACACGCTCGTGGATTGGAAGGACTTTTCTGCAAAGGTGGGAGCCCTAGGAGGTGTGACAAATGCTTTCCCCACCTGGCAAGGGCAGGAACGTGGGGGTAACCAGACAAATCTGTCCTTCCCTGCATATCCTTCATGACCGCGCATATGGCTGGGAACGGTCACCCCAGCCTGTCCCCTGCTGACTTCCATCCTGCTGTTCTTTCTCAGAGGCTCAGGATTTGGGCTGGCTAAAAAATTTCTGTGACTACTTCGCTGGAAAATTTTGTTTAACAGAGAGTTTTTCAGCAAATACTTGCTGCTATAAAGCAAGTTCCAGAATTCTGGATATTTATGGCTGGTGTATCAGTTATGTCTTTGCCAGATTTTGACACCAAATGTGATAGTTCTTAAAATTCTTTTAAAAAAACAGGGCAATGTTTCCCAGAATCCCAGCTTTGCCCAAAGCTTGCTGGACCTTAGCATCCACAGCCATAAGGACAGGCACAAAGCGCAGCTGGGAGGTGGGTGATCTGGGTTCAGGGTGCCTTCAGCCTCGGTCGGCAGCACTGGCAGTGTCAGGACTCTCCTGGGTAGCAGGGATGGGAGAAAGGGTGGGTTTGTGGGTGCTGTGGGGGGAGGATTGCAGAGCTGGTGATGAGGGTCTGCAATGCAACATGCAAGTTCAACCTCATCCCTGCAAAATATCTGGGGAAAATGAATAAAAAGGAGGTAGGGCAAATTCGGGAGAGGAGGAAGGCAATGGTTCCTTTCTTGGGAACAACCTAAGTCTTCCTCTCAAATCAGCTCCCTCCAGCCAGCACAGAAGGAAGGTGCGAGTCGTGTTTTCACTGGGAGAGCCTTGCTCCTGCCCCCCTTCCTCCTTGCAGCCGCTTTGCCATGGTACGAGCCCCTGGGCATCCCCAAGGACGCCTCTGGGCAAGCTGAGGGAGAAGCAGCCTCTGGCTCACCCTGCTCGCAGGGACCTCCTGCAACAGCAGGCGAAGCTGGAAGCGCAGCTAGCTCAGGGAATGGATGTTTCTCTCCCTGGGGAGGCTGGTAAGATCACAGTCGAGGCAAAATCAGGTAGCTGTGCTCCCAGGCTGCCTGCAGAGCTGCCTGCTCGGTGCCTGCAGGAGCGTATGCCCAGGGTCTGGAGCTGAGCTGCCAGGAGAGCTGGGGAGAGGCTCCCCCTCGCTCCTCCTCCCCTTATGCTCACTCAGGTTTTTAAGTCAGGCAGGGTGGCAAGAAAAGTCCCTCCCGGAAAGCGATTATCTAAATATCTGGTTCGTCATTGTCACTGGTGATACCGTCTGTGAGTAATTAGGAGAAAGGAGGAGGGAGGCAAGGAGGAAGCTTTGGAAATGACTCATTAGCAGAATGTTAATGAAGCTCTCGGCTTAGCCATGTTAAGCAGGGAACAGAGGCAGACCATGACTGATTCCCCTCACCACCACTGCGCCCTGTCCCAAGGGCCTGTGATAGCTCAGAGAAGGACAGCGGGTTCAGCTTTGCACGACCTGCAGATTGTGAGGATTTGGGAAAATCCCAGATGGAATGAGATAGGATCAGAGCAGGTACAGGAGGCAAATAAAGCAAAGGCAGAAACTTCTGAGCACTGAACCAGCTGAAGCATCCAAATTTCACACGGCTCTTGCAATGACTTGACTTTCCGTGCGGCTGTCTGGCAGCTGGAGCTGTTGCCCTTGCTTCTAGATGCAGGTCATGGCTTGAGGGAAACAGGGCAAGGCACAGTTCAAATGAATCCGCTGCCTCCCTTCTCATGATCTCTCCTTTTGCAAAACTGGTAGGAGTGAAGCATGAACTTTGTGGAGTCTTTTGTACCTCTCTCGCTTTGTCACAGCTCGGTCACACGCTGGCTTTGTGATGTGCTTTATTTTTAATTTAAAGGTTTCATTAATTCATGATTTGGTTTTTTTGGTGCTTTCATTTTACACGCTGGGAGAGATGCTGTGCTTGGGGTGGAAAGCGAGCTGTGAGTTGAATGTCAAGGCTGTGACTGTCAGCCTTCTGGAGTGAAGGACTTCCCTGAGCAAGGAGGCATTAGCAGCATTCCTCGCAGAGGGATGGGGTGTGAATCCACCCTTTGTCCTCCGGAAGTTGAGCCTCAGCAATGCTGCGGACCCTCGGCTGCTTCCTGGCAGGACATCTCCCCTTGCTTCAGCGGCCTTCACGCTCTAGCTCCAAAATCTTCCTTCTCTCTGGTGCCAAACTCCTTGTGTTCACAGCCTCCTCCC
Source organism: Gorsachius goisagi (assembly GCA_018403395.1). Lineage (NCBI taxonomy): Eukaryota > Metazoa > Chordata > Aves > Pelecaniformes > Ardeidae > Gorsachius > Gorsachius goisagi. The sequence continues at coordinate 186,366 of BOSO01000619.1, read as the reverse complement.
CCATTTCCCTCAACGCCCTCCAGTTCCCATTTCATCTACCGCCCTTGCTTTTCCTGTTCCTCTAAGCCCTGCGGCTTCCCTGTCCCACGGCATCACCCCCCCAGCTCTCCCCTCAAAGAGTGACCATCCTGGGCCCCCAGGGCTTTGTGACAAGTGAAGGAGCTGCAAGGCTGAGCTGTCCCTGGGCGGGGAGGGAGGGAGGCGCAGAGATGCTCAGAGGAAGACGACAGCAGAGCTGTTCTCAGAACAGAAGGAACTGCAGCTCAGCCCTGACGGCTCTGCTGGGCAGGGTCAGAGGCAGCCGGGGAGCCGGCAGGGCAGGTACCTGCTCTCCCACGCTGTCTCCCCTGCCTGGCATCGCCCTGCTCTGCCTCAAGTTGATTTTCCATCAGCGAAGGTCTGGGACAATTCCCATCAGGTTATCAATTCCATCAGAGTCAGGAGACAGGAGTGGAATTTGATAAGCGCGTGCAATGGCTGATTAAGATGGAGAGAAGAGGAGCCTCCAGTTTAACTCCCACCTGACCTTTCGAGAGGGAGGCAGCGTGCTGAAAAATGCCATTTGGAGCTCTTAAAGGTTTTATGCCCCTGAACATCTCAGAGCTGCTTAAGGAGAATGATATTCAGCTTGCTCATGTCCTGCCAACTCTTGCTTTCATTCCCAGCAGCGGGAGCCTCAGTGGGAGGCTGAGAAGGATTTATGAAAGGTCAATATTTGAATGTGCAAAACTTACTAAGTCTATCAGAGGATGGGGAGAGATTCTGCATCAGCTCACTGAAAAGTCAGCCAAAATTTCCACTCAAGTAGGATGGCAGCTGGAAAAACTCTACGTGGCTCCATTGATGTTGGCTCTGGTCAGCTACACGCACGCAGCTCCATAAATATCCGTCCTCAGCTGGCACCCAGAGGGCTCCTCAAGCTGCCCGAAGGACCGGGTGAAAACAGAGTCCTGCCTCAGTGTACCCGCGACCCCTGCGATCCCTCCTCCTTTTGTCAGGGTCCGTAGCTTAACGGGGCAAGTTCCTATCAGGGGCTGATGTGGGCTGCTGCAGCCTTCTGAAGAACCAGGACATACCCAGTGGAAAAGGAGAAGCACTTCCAGCCCAGCCAGCCTGGGAAACCTTTTCCTCGTGCTGACCATTTGTACTGGCCAGGTGACATCTCAGAACTACCTCTACCAAACTGCAGATGCGTAAAGTAAAGCTAGAAAGCAAACTTCGCTCTGAATCTAAATGCCAGGGAATGTTATTGCTTGTTTACAGGATCACAGCATCTGCAGCTTTCATGGATTTTGTGGAAAGAGAAAGAAATTTCACTGGAGCAGAGGAAGGAACGTGGAGCGGAGGAGCTGGTACAGCCATTGACATCTGCTGCGAAGCTAGTATGAATATTTCATATTATACAATATGAAAAGTTTGCACGCGCCTCACAGACTTGGTAGCGTGGTGATGTGTAACTGAGGGGTAGTAGTGTTTCAGTGGGAACATATGACATGAATTTGTTCCAGGATTTCAGGAGCCTTAGCTGTAATTTTATTCTCATTCAGAAAGTTGACAGGCAGCCAGTTAAATTTCAACATATGAGATAAAGTGAGAAAAGGTTCCTATTTCTTGGAATCGGCCAGATGCCGAGATTCTTCCCATTCTGGCTGCACTGCTGGTCCCATGTCAGGACCTGGGTTACGAGCCGGCCAGGCAGGAGGCTTTACAGATGGGCTGGGCTGGGGGCTGCTGACCCCGCCACAGGTGGTGGTTTGCTTGCTCCTGTTCTAGAGCCCCAGAGCTTTTGGAGTTGCCAAAATAAAGAGAGAATGGGGTTTGCATCTGGTTTCCAGCAGGGACCATGTGTGAGGCAATCAGGCACAAGCGGTAGGAGCCCAGAGAGGCTCACGGGAGATCGGGAAGCCCATCTGCGTGAATGCCGGGGCTTCCCCGCTACTTCCCAACACCTAGAAATATTAGCGAATTCCTTAGTATTTAAATTCCTTTCAAGAGCTGAAGTGTCATTAAGTTTCCCATTTTGCTGCAATTTACAATTAGTTTACCTCATTAAGCATTGTAAAAGCTGCCGGCGAAGCACCTTGGAGGTTATCCATCACCGGGTTATTGCTTCGTGCTGCTGGATTACTGCGCAGGCGAAGCAGGAGGCTCCCCAGGGACCAGGGGTATCGGCACTGGCGCTGCAGAGCCCTGCATCCCCGGGGATGACGGCACTGGGGTCCCCACTCACCAGCACCAAAGCCACAAGGTGCAGAGCGGAGGGGTGGCGGCCACCACCAGCCAGCCTTTCCCACCAGGACGTGTGCCGGTGCCCATGCAGCCCCTCCGCTGGCGCCCCAGCCCCTGCCACAGCCGTCGAGAGCCACCAAACCGAGCCAGGGGCCAGGGTTGCAGCTCCTGCAACCAGTGGGCAAACGGTCTCTGCAAAACCCTTCTGCAGTCCTGGAGTATCCAGCCCAAAGGCCAGAGTGATTATTGCTTCTTGGCTATTTTTTACCGAAAAGCATGACAGTTTGATAATTAAAGGCAGCAGAATGAAGCAATGCACTCTACACAGCACAAATGAAAGCAGCAAAAGTAAAAAAAAATCGCTTTTTCCAAATCCTTTGTAATAGAAGCCTAATATCAGCATAAGCCCACAGCCGCATTTTAAAAGGACAATCTTTGTGCTGCATGTAAGAAGCTCTTATCCCTCAAGCAATCCTGGATCTGTTCTGGTACTCTTCCTCCCTGTCTTTCCCTAGTGCTTGCAATTTATAGTGTGTAGTTAAGTTTGACCAAGAGCTCGTGGCTCACGTTTTGCAGCCTCTGTGCCTGAGGACGGGCTTTCAATCCAGAGACAGGCTCCTAGCGTAACTGCCTGATGTAACTTCAGCACCTGCAATCCTCACCGGAGCTGATGGGATCCTCAGCTCTGGAAACCAAGGCACTTCTATTTAGGCATTTAAATTTGTAGAAATAAATAATATTAAGCAAAGCACAACTTGCACATTGCTCATGGCAACAGGAATGGTAAAACCAAACAGAACACCTATGTCTTTGTCCCTTGAGGGCCACTCTATATTAGCATGTTTGGTTTTTTTTTAATTTCCAATAGTGACACTAAAAATTGGTCTGCAGGTTGTCCTACACCACTAGTCCAGGCTTTGGACCAGAAAAGTAGGGGGAACATACAGAGAAAGCCACCAGAGCTGTCGGGTGAGATTTTTACCCCAATTTATCTAACAAATCTACATAGCAACTGAGGGTATTTGGGCTTTTAATTGTTTTGATAAGCACAGGGCATCTTGCCAAAGAGTCAATTGAACAAAACTGTGGCAATTAGCTAAGAAATCCTCTCTGCAGAATTGCGCTCCTTAAGCTCTATTCAGATTTACAAATGAGATTGCTTAAGTGAGGATGTACATACTAATCCCTGCGTACACACGCACCTGCACACACGGCCTGCTGTGCACAAATGCTCTGTGCTTTGCTACCTACCCTGTGCTCTGGAGGAGCCTTTCCTCATTCCTCTTGGGAATAACGAAATAACTCCATGGAGGAATGGCGTAACAGCGAACTGGCGGCAGGTATGGAGCTTCGAGGAGCAGGGCACGACCCTGACCATTAATTACATCTCCCTGGATCTGCAGCTAATGAAAGGCTTGACTTTGTCACCACGTCAGGACCCCAAGGACCTAACTCAAAGCGCACTGAAGTCCTTGGAGAGCACGCCTTGTCCTCAGCCTACTGGCTGGGCTGAGGAAAAGGAGATCCTCTAAAGTGGAGGAGACCTCTGGCTTGACTGAGGGGAGTTTCCCTTATCGCTCCTTCTTGGGGAGACAAATCCTTGTGTGACACCCGTCATTGCCACCACAGCCGGTGCAGGAGCGGTCACTGCCACTGCTACCCACGGGTGCCACCCCCATCGCGCTGCCTGGCTGCATGCCTGCCATGCAAAACCCTGTGCCTGAAATTGTGATTCAAAACCACACCAGAAGTTTTCACCTCATGTTTAATCACCGTTTGATTACTCATATACTGCTGATGCCACATCCTGAGACATGGGTGCTTTGGAAACAGATACCTGCCCTCCTCCCCTCTGCTCTCCTCTCCCTCCCTCGCACCGTCCTGCTGTGAATTTGGGCCTTTCTCTTTCTAAAATGGAGGATAAATCCTTTCAGCTTCAAAGGTTTGTGTCTCAGGCTCCAGCCTTCCCAAGTTTCTTTTCAGCAGCTCTGCAGCAGAAGCGTTTGGCGTTGGGGGATTTTCTGAAGAGCACCATGGCTGACTCACGGGTACCACTGCCCCGTGGCTCGGGCTGATGGCAGCACCAGCCCAGGCCTTCTCCACAGCCCTCCTCTTTCTGGATATCTGCAGCTCTGCTCTGTAGTCTTTGGTTTTAGATGCAGTCTCTTTGACCATTAAAGTTTACGACTTATATGTCAATAAAGCACAAACGAGCAAACAATCTTGGAAGATAAAATGCGATCTGTAAAGTATGGGAGGCTGCTTATGCCTAACACAAGGGGACAGTTAGTCGATGAGCAGGGAGATATATCAGAGAAAGCTGCCATAGGGGAACGAGGGAATGAGCCTGCTTCATCTTTTGAAACCAGCTTTCTTGGCTGTAGTGGCGCGCTCTGGGACGGGTCCCTGTGCAGGTGACTGGGCTGCCACTGCCAGGGCAAGCTGTGACATCTGAACAAACCACGACACCTCGGGAGACCCTCGGCCCCGCTGCTACGGGGTCTGCCCTGACTTCCCAGCCACATATTGCTGGTGATTCTTACAGACAAAGAGAAAACAAAAGGTGATTTACCTAGTCAAGAAATGATTATGTTCCCATTGCACGCGTATCTCAGACGGTCCCCGGTGTGGAATTTCAACCTCATCTTTTCATTACGAGAACTATGTTTATAGAGCCATCTCACCTCCCAGCAGCCCACCTCTAGGTCGCAGAACAGGGCTGAGTTCCCTTACTCAGAATCTACCTGTCCTGTATCTCTGCATGGGAAGCATTTCTCATGGTCAAAACACATCTATAGGACAATTGAAATCAAGACACTGATTCTTCTAGTTTATTGTCTCTGCATTTGGAAAGAAAGATGCTTTGTTTCTTCCAAGAGTAGCTGTGATTATTAGAGATCTGTCGGTGTTAATTTTAATGGTCTTCTTACATGGGCTCTGGTGTGACCAGATTATCGATGAACGGTCTGATAGCAAATCGATGTGAGGCTGCTGTGTCAGAGCGCTGAGATTAATGAACGGGAATCGCAGGCAGCGCCCCTCCACCTATTTCACTTCTGCAGATTCTCCATCGAATCACTTCACTAACCTGAGACCTAGAGGGCCACGCTGGTTTGCCCATGAGCCCGAATCTTTGGAAAATGCCAGAGAGTGAAAGTCTTTGTCTGCAAGCACTTATTGCTATCCTACAAGCCTGCATGAGCCTTCCTGACAGGTACTGGTCATGGCGTGCCTCGTGGTGCTGTCTGTAAAATCGCACGGGGACAGTCCCCTTTGCCAGGCAAATCTCCTGAACTGGTTTTAAACTGGCTCTGCGTGGCTGAGCTGGAGATGGATAACATTTTCACAGACACAAATTTTTGCCCCAGGAATTTGGCTTAGTGTGGAGCACGGATGGATGAGGAGCTATGGGAGAGAACAAGGCGGCTGCTTTAATTCATCTATGGTTTTAATACAAGTTCAGGGTGCGACCAGAGCCCTGTATTTGCTAATTCACTTGACTGGCAGGCATGTGTTAGCGGGAAAAATTGCTGTTTCAATAATCTGTCTGGATCCGTCATGCAGAATCTCCAAATGGAAACAATTGTGCCTGTCACATCCCCTGTGATAACCTCCAGCGGGAAGCGCGTCCCTCTTTGTCGGGGAGATAAAGCCATTGCTGATGTGTAGCGTACTGGGCCAGTCAAACCAGCTTGAGGATTGTCTCTTGCTTTGCTAATTAATTTTATCACCCTTGTCATCTTCTACTCAAAGCTAGGCAATCCTAAGCCTTGTAGAATTTATTTCAGGGCAAAGGAGGGATATATGCTTCTTAGCAGCCAACTCCAGTTACAAATCTGAAGCACTTGCTCTCTGCTTACTTGCATCAGCACGTTCTAAAGTAGGACACAGCACTTGGACGATTTCTATTTTGGTATCTTACAATGTATTTTTATAATGGGTTTTTTCCTTCCCCCCCTTTTTTTTCTTTTATCGGAGACAAACAACAGCTGTGTTATTGGCACAGTGCTGAGAAAGGGAAGCTAGAGGTTAGCGATGGCATAAAGATAAGCAGTTCTGGTGTAAATCAGATCCTTCACAAAGCTGAGATTAGAAATTGTCACTTGCCTACAAATAAATGACGATTTCTTGCCCTCCCTGTATGTGCAAAGCACTTTAATTTTCCATTCAAATGGTTTCTGAACACTTCACTTTGGAGTTGAAAAGGCAAAGATCGGGTCTCTACTCATACTGTGGGAGGACTGAACCTGATTCTGTTCTCAGTACGTGCACACCATATGGAAAAAACCTGCTGTGATGCCATCACAAAAGCAAAGAGCAGATTTAAGCAGCAAATCTGGCCCCCTGGCTCTATGTTGGCCACCAAAAGTCTGCAGGTGGGTGCTTAGCCAAGCCTAGGGATGGGAAACCCAGCAGGACAGGGAAATAGTTCCTTCGCCATTAACAACACTCCTCCTTGTTGCAGAGAGCTCTGCACAGGCTGCCAGGTCCACCCAAGAGGCCAAGCAAATATCTGGTCAAATAAACCAGGCTTAACCCAGGCACAGCTCCAGGAGATGGGGCAGTTGGGTTTAGGGCACACTGCTCCAGGCTCGCATCTTTGGTCCACAGGGCAATCAAACCCCGGTGCCTTCTGGCAGAGCTGGGCAGGGTGTTTAATCCCTATGGCTGGAGGGTTTTGATGGGGAGAGCTCAGCACACAGTGGTCACATGCTCAGCTTCTCGGAAAGCTGAAGGATGATCAATAGTTGATTAATTTAGTGAAGAAATTAATGTATTAAAAGCAGTGACTGATGTCAAATACATTCTCTCTTGCTCATCGATTTCCTTATTTTTACCCTGCATGTGCCAAAGTTATGAAGCCCAATTCCAGTGTGCAGCTAGTACATTCATCTATTTAATTTCATACGGATATAATTTACTAAGCAATGTATTTGATTGAGTAAATGTGGTGCCATTGATTTTGTGGCTGAATTATCTGATTTGATTGGCACTGTGTCCCTTTTAATAGAGAAAGCAACCAATCCAATAAGTAATGTTAGTAATTGGGTGGTTGTTTTCTAAAGAAAGATTACCTGAGTTTAAAGAACTAATGTTTCTCGGTTCAGTGTAAACCGGATAAATTTCTGCAATAGATGAACATGATAGCATTTATCTGATGTAATAACAAAATGCTGGGCTCTCTAATGTAGCATCAGGCAGCATTCACAGAGCAGCTCATACGCAGTTTATACACTAATACAAAGCTCAGGCATCAGGTCCATTAATTAATTAACCCCCAAAAGACATTGAGAGATGCCGTAGACGCTGATGAGCTCACAAAAGCGCAGCGAAGGCAGCTGTCCCGCCAGCCCCCGAGCTGTCGCCCCGCTCCGCAGCCCTGCGGAGCTCTCCCGCTCCCTGCGCAGCCCCGGGCCCCAGCCCTGCGCCCGGGAGAGCTGCACCAGGGCTCATCCTGCTCCTCTGCAGACCCCAGGCTGTGACCCCAGCCCCTGTGGGGGCCAAGGCAGCGTGCTCGATGGCAGCTGACGGCCTGGCGCCGCATGGCCATTCCTGCGCCCAGGTGCTGTTCCCAGTGCCTCCCAGCCGTGGCTGGCCGGAGAACTGGGCGGACGATTGCCACAAGCGCTCTGGAATCAGGCGGGCGCTGATGGGTCACCTGGGCATTTGGCTCCAGGATGGGAGATGAGTTTTCTCCCTTTACTTGTGTTCTAACAAACGTGGCTGTTAATGTTCTGGACTTCACAGCAGTAGGACTAATCATGGGCTCCGAGCAGGCACCTCTGGCTGTGAATCAATAGCGTTCAGAGAACGGAGCGGGAACAGCCTCCACACCAGTGTGACTCCACACAATTAAGGACCTATTCCTTTCTGATAATACCTTTCCAAGCCTGAATCCGAGGCAAATAATTTTATTCAAGGTGATGTTCAATAGTGGTAAGAGGAAGGATATTTAATTAAATGCTATACTCAACAAATTTGATACCAGCAATCATCTGTCAAGTTCATGTAAAACTGAGAGTAATAAAAGTGGAACAATTCATATACTGATCTTTTTCTTACCTATGCCCTATTATTGTGCAACAAGGGAAACCAGCATACATCGTTTGAATGCCACGCTTATATATTACAAAATACAATCTGGTCATAACACTGCTGTGACAGCCAAAAGGAGCTCAGATATTAGCAGAAGAAAGTGATTTTTTTATTATTCCATTTTATCACTGGATGGAAATTTCAGGACTTAAATTTACCATCACATCCACATCTGAACCTGAATATCTGGGAGGTCATTTACTCCACTGTGCAATAAAAGGGAGTCAGACAAGGTAATGCATAATGGAAATCAAAGCAGAGCTTCCATTTGCAACTCTGCCATACATAACAGTATCTAAATTATGAGGAGATGCGACTCTCTGATGATGAATACAGAACATAACGAGCACGGAAGGACAGACCCCAAGGGAGGGGGAATGTGCCACTTGTAGAGGTGTTTATCAAAAAAGAGATGTGCTTCTGTGTCTTGAAATGTTATTTTTCTCAAAATTTATTGCAGATCCTGATAAGCAAGACCTGTTTATTTACTTCACGGCAATTACAGGGTTGCTCAGAACTGTCTATTCAGACAGATTTTCCCCACAGAAAAGGCTTTTTGCTGAACATTTCAGGGTTTTTCTTCTAAAAATTCAGAACTTCAAAAACGTTTTTAAATGTAGAAATATCCAGCTTTTTCTGTTCTGGAGGCCTAAGCTGCAGCTTTCAAATTACAAACTCCTTCAGAAAGGAAAGATGTTTCAGTCTCAAGAACAACGAAGAATATTTTATTTTCCTCCGAGTGCTTCAGGGAAGGAATCCCTGGGGGTCCCGGGATGGGGGGAAGCGGGGTGCTGGCCCTGGGGTCCCCATGCAGGGCAGGAGCCCTCAGCCCTGGGGGGGGACCCGCAGCCCCAGGGGTGCTGGGTGGGTGCCAGCCCCTGCTCCTCCTGCTGCCACCAGCACAGCCAGTGACGCTTTGTCTGAGAGCTGCTGCCAGCCCCCATGTGCTGGCGTCTCTATCTGACATGCTGGATTTACCCAGCAAAGACGGTTCTTCTCGTATAAATTGGGGAAAAAAAGAAAAAAGAGAATAGCTTTGTGTTAGGTTTTCCCAGCTTTTCAGAGGAGATATTCAGCATACAGACTCTCCTGCCTCTCCTAAGCCGGCTTTGTGCGAGAACCAGAATGGAAAATGGCAAAGATACCGGTTTATCTACCCTTAATTAAATGCCAAAGTTCTCATGTGTAGTGGCGGAGATTGTGTTGTGGTGCACTGTGAAACACAAACCACACAAATGGTGGTAATTATAAGTCAAGGGATTTTGCTAATACCAGACTTTCAGTCATTTTTTCCCTCAGTAATTAGAGCATAGCAAATAAATCAGTGTGCAGTTCATTTAAATAAACTGCCACGAGAAGAATTATTTGCTGATGACTTTCCTTGCAAATCGCATATCTACTGTTGCCACATATCAGAGAAATTATTTTTGTTTCTCCAAATGAAATGCATTTCATACAGATGGTGGGTTCCCATCCATGCTTGTTCTTGGGCAGTGGCAGCAGCATCGTTAGAGCGATGTGTAAGGCACAAGTTGCTTGGGATCCTGGTGCTCACATCGAAGTGTGCTGCTGGGAATAATAAATGCACGTATGTGAGTGCAATTCAGATCAGAGGCATCTGTTTGAAATCAAGAAGACACGCTGTTGTCAAGTGACATCAAGTAGATGTCTCCATAATAAAACCCCAGAAAGTGAAGCCTCTTTCTTATTTCTGGCCAGGAGGACCAGATACTCCTCAGGGGCCTGTGGCACACAGCAGCTCTCCCAGCCCAGAGTTTATGGAATCTGCACAAGCCTATCCTCCCTGCGAACCAAATAATCTAGCTATGGGTGCAATTTAGAGAGCTAGGAAAGTTGGGGAGATCTTAAAACATATCATCTGGAAGTATACATTTCACTAACGAGGGTACATGTCGTAGGGTTGCAAAAGATGTGGTGGATCTGAGGTATCCCGATGTTGCCTCCTCTCTGAACATCAGGAGGAAGCAGGGCCAGGCTATCCGAGCGGCCGGCGAGCAGACAGCATGTCTTTACTACCATTAGGCGAGCTTTTACCATTTTGCCGACAAATCTTCCACTCCTTATTAAAGCGGCAGTTTTCCCAAGCACTGTGCGTATGCTGAGGCTATAAAAGCACCAACACCGTGTATCAAAAGCAGGATCTTTGTTTACCAGATGTCAGCTAATAATAAGAGGTATTATACCAGCACCGAGACCCATTGTAAAAGCCATGTACAGGCTTACGAGCCAAGCTAGCTGATTTACTGACTGCTTCATACCCGCATTGCATGAGTCGGTTTGAATGTAATCTACTAAAAACACCCCAATGGGACCCATAAACTTTATATAAGGAGCCTTAACTCAAACAGTAAGAGACTCCGAGGACCCATGGAGAATGTCTCAAATGCTGCAGCGGATGGATTTTTTAATGCATTTTGTTCTTTCTTTTGTAGTCACAAGGGCTGTTTTCTGTTTATTTTGCAAAACAAAAGCAGCCCCTCCCGCCCCAACCCGTCCCCAAGTCTCCTCTGCCACAAACACAGGCAAGGCAGGAATGTTGTGCCAGCACGCTGTAATCCATCCAGCCTTGGATGGGCTGCACCCTGCATGGGCAAACAGCTGGGTGACCTTTCCAGGTGTTTGTCCTCAGTGGGGATTTGTAAAAGGAATGGCCAACAATATTTGATGGAATATTTGCCCTCTTGCTACAGTGGGAAAGTTTAGCAGGAATGTAAACGTGTGATTCCACTGTGGAAAAGATGCTTGATGCTGGGGTGAAAGCCTTCCCTTTGGAAAGCAGGACCGCTCTGCCTGGAGTGCAGGTAGCCTGGCCTGAAGATGTGCAGACTGGAGATGTGCTTGATGTGTAGCGGTGTGGCTGAGATCAGAATCAGACCCTGCACGCCTGTGGAAGGGGATGGCTTCCTCAGGCGCTGCGTGGTGCTGGTACTGCTGGAGGGAACGGGGACGGGTCGCTGTGGTGCACAGGGCTAGGAGTGACAGAGGGGGACAGAGGGGATGGGATGAGGCTTGCCGGGGGCCGCCCTGGCCAGCGCTGTGGCAGGGAGCAGATGCTCTCTGGGCTACATTTCCAGCCAGCGCTAGTGCTTTTTCATGCGGATGCTGTTTGCCGTTGGCTGCCAGGCAGATGGCAACTTGTATTACAGGTTATCGAGCTGAGCAGTGGGAGTCAAAACAAAATTATCGCTTTACTCCTCCACGCTAATGAGAAGTGCGTCACCCAGTTGTTTCGGCACAGGAGGAGTTTGTTTTATTCTTGCTTTGGATCTGGTCACTGTTGCAAGAAAAAGAATAAATCGGAAAACCTGGGCCAGCGGTCTCTACTGCGCTGGTGAAGTCCCTCCACCCACACCTCCTGCTCCTTGCCTGCTCCTGTCTGTAGGGGAGGCTTGACAACGATTAGAAAATGATTGAGTTTGTGTCAATGTCATGGGCCAAGTCCCCTGGCCCTACTGCCCAGCCCCTTCCCATTGCACTCCCACCGTGCCTCCCCCCCTCCAACACTTCGTGTTGAGGTCGGTGCACATCGGATCTGCCTCCATGTCCCCCTATTTCAAAGAACAGTTCTACAGAAACAGACTTTCCAGCCACACCTTTCTTCCTGTGTTTCTTTTCTCGTGAAAACAATAATAAGGTATTGATCTACCTTGTCGAGACAATGAAGCTTCTTTAATTAGTTCATTAGTCCTTAGCTCATCAAGACTTGGATGAAGGCTCCATTGAATCCTGGTTAATTACAGGAGCAGATGATTTCAAAAAGCTTAGAGGATGTGCATGGAACTGAGGGCTGGAGGAGGCTGCAGTCCTGGGCCAGGGATGAACACGGGATTCGGTTGAAGATTAGGATTTTATCCATGGAGTGAGAACTCATGCTTGATGAACCGGGCCTCAAAGGTCTGCCTTAGGGAGAAGGAAACTTAACAGTGTGAATTTGAAGAGGTGAAAGGGTCTTCTAGTGAGGACTTAGCATATATAATGCAGCAATGTATTCCCTAGGCTGCTGGCAAGTTTGGTCTGGGAAGAAAGATTTTCTGGTTTTAAATAAGTGTTTGAAAGAAAATGTGCAAATAGGGCTATAAAATTACATCAAATTACAATATAATTAATTACTTTTTTTTTTTAATAACTGACAGTAAGCACGTAACTTCTAGAGAACCACTGGAAATTTTTGACTACAAAATAAGCAAGGCCTGTATTGAAATACCAGTACAACTTCTGAGCAATAGCAGAGGCTGCAACACCCCATGGGCTGCGGTGCCCCCGTCCAGAAGGGTCTGGGCTCTTTCTGCCACCTGCCCGTAGCTCCTTTCCTCTTCCATCACAACACTGCCATTTGAACTCCATTCCTTTCAGCTTGATAGCATGTGGCTGCAAGGCCTGTCCTACCACTGCCGTACCTCACTCTAAAAATTAATTTCAAACCCTGTGATGCGTTTTCTGTTCACAGCTCAGTCCAATCACTGGGGAGCAGAAGCAAGTAAATTGCAGGTAGTCACGTTGCTAAAAGTTTAATGGTAACTTAGTGCTCTCCTGCCTTGACCCCAGGTTTAAATTAGAGCAATAATCCAGCAGGTGTATGCTAATCAAAGGGTGATGGGGAGAATTTTGATCAAAGATGCTCCTCTGAGTATGAACCAGAAAGAGCGTTTGCCCTTCCCTTTCAGCACAGACAATTCAATGGAGAGCCCAGCTCCTTCCCCGGTCACAGATTCCTTCTGGCAGGGTGCAGCGTGCGGTGCTGCTGCACGGAGACCCCTATCTCGTCCCCGCAGCAGCCGTGCCCCGTCCCCCAGGGCCCGGTGCCCCGTCCAGCCGGGCTGTGCCACCAGCAGCGCAGATCACGACCCGCAGTGCTCCCTGCGCTAACCGGGATGCTTCACGTCAACAGCACAACAGCACAGACCTGCTGCCCTTCGATCCCATCTGTACTCCCGCTTCCTCCCAGAGGAACAAGTCTCTCTTAAAAAGTGTCATTTGAATGTCCACAAACCGTGGAGGAGACTGGAAATGCATTATCTCCCTGAACCTGATACAAATAAGGATTTGACTGTTTGGTGCCACTTTGAGATAATTGTTTCAAAGGATCTGAGTGTAGAAAGTACTTTAAACCAACTCTAGAATCAATAGCTATTTAAATTTGCAACTTTCAGCTCACTTTGAGAAATAACCCCAAAAAGGAGGATAAATAATACAACTTCAATTATATTTCTGTACAATATTTATCTTATTTTGTGTCGTGTGCTGCTGAGCTAATTCAATTTTCTGCTGCCAGCCCATGCTTGTTCCCCTTTCACTTGTAATATATAACTTTATGAAGAGGGACTAAATCTTCTTGTGTGAATGGCACTTTATCCCTGAATGTTAATGTTTCTGGAAAATAAATTAATAAAATAAAACAACAATACTCTTTGTAAAACTGAGAAGAAAAGCCACGCAGCTGAGCTATTCTTCAGTAGGGACAAATGATGCAGAACGGAGGGAAAGCAGGTGGCAGCTGGAGAGCATCCAAAAACCTCCAGAGGCTTCTGGCTCTGCAGCTGGGCCCTAGGACCCGATACCCTTTGCCTGAGCACCGCACTCCTTTGCGTTTCCAAGCCAGAGGGGACGGTGGACGATAGCTCCCTGCTACCTCCCGCTGCCTCCCCAAAGGACACGGAGCCCCCTGCTTCACACTGACCTGCACTGTGGAGCATGGGTGGAAAAGGTGGCTCCTGGCCCCTACAAGATAAAAATTTAAATTGATTTTGGAGCCTGGGGATGGACATTTCAAATTGTATTTATCTAAAGATGAGGATGGAAGTTCGTCGGGACTCTCCGATGTGCCCAGGGAGGTGAGCTGAGCACCGCAGGTGCTGGCTCAGGTAGGAAGCGCTCGCCCTGTGCTGACACCAGCAAAGCAAAGCCCTTTTAGCTGGTGCTGCTGCACCCGCACTGGTGGCTGGCCCAGCTCTCGGTGGGATCTTCTCCCCCGGCAGGCACTGTGGCTCCCTCCGAAAGGCAGCCAGGGGCAGGCGCGATACGCAGCCCGCAGCTCATGGAACGCACACGGTAACCCCCGTGCTGGAGCAGGACACAGCAGGTGAACAGACTCTAAAACTTTTACCACGATGCTCACTTGCTGACATTTCCGTGACTTTGGGTTCTGTAATTCATTCTCATGAGCTGCTGTTGGAGTTATTTCTGCTCCTATCCCAATGCCTTTTAATTTCTTTTTCTCTAAATTGCTGCCTCTGGAGGTGGAAAACAAGCCACGAGCACTTGTTTCATGTATCAAGGCAAAATGTCAGTCAGCTTCTGCCTGTGGGTACCTGTGCTGGTGCCAGTCATCTTAAAATATACCCAGTGCAACCAGGAAGGCTGCTGGGAAAAAATAAAGAAATAGAGAGGAGGCCATTCAGCTAAAGGTTGGGAATTGTTTGCAGCAAACTGACAGATGTTTATGGTTCATAAGTACATTCCCAAAAGGACAATGTTAGTAGCTTGAAAAAATGGGAGGGAGGAAAGACGGAAGAATTGATTTAACATCTGTGTTTTTCTTGAAAATGTCTTCCCTTAGGAATATCAGGAAAGCTGACATTTTCACAAGGCAGGAAAAGTGGGATTCACGGCTAATTGTCATCCTGATGGTGAAACAAAGCAAGGGATCCAAAGGAAAGCTTTGTCGGCTGCAGCATCTCCTTCCACCTGGAATACTTACAATAAGAAAAACATGGATCCACTACAACTCTGTCCCCTTGGGTTGTTTCACACATTGCTGAAAAACTGATGGCTTTACAGCCTGTCCTTTGCCTCAGCCCTACAGACCCCCCGGAGAGAGCACCACTGCTTCAGAAATGGGAATGGGAGAGAAATCCGCCATCAAAATCTGACTTTTCCCTCTGCCTCTCTCCTCCCGGGTCTGCTGACAGCCAGCCCTGCTGGCTTGCAGACTCTCCCATGCAAACGGTTTGGGTTACAAGTGTTTGATTATTTTTTAATTTTCCACTGAACTGGCACGGCTCTAGTGCAAATGTCACCTAACAGGCGATCGCAGGAGCTGCGCAAGCAGAAAGCGAGACAGCAAGGAAGCAGCCTGCTTTCCATTCTCTCACACTTTGGAGATACAAGATCCACTATCACACTTGCCTTCATTTCAGTCTGCTTGGTGTTAATTTTAGCATCTAAACCTTCTATTTTAGAGTGGAAAACGCAGCTGATAACATGGTTAACAACTGTTGCTGTGGGCTCCCTTGGCAGCGAGGCATTAGCATCCTCTCTAGCATATTGCGTTCAGCTGCACTTCCAGGTTTCAGTCTCACAGCTCCTCCCCAAAAATGTGGAGGGTGGTGCAGAAGGGATGGTCACCACCACTGCCCTGCACTCCGTGCTGATCTGACTGGCTGCTTAGACAAAGGCTAGGGTATTTTTGCCACTGGTAATATCAGCTCTTAGGTGATGGATGAGCCTCCAAGCTATTCCTGTGTCTCCATTATTCATCTCTACCGCATGCTGCCAGAGAGCGCAGGGTGCTCAGCCCGCTGTGCTGGCAGGTTACGTGTGTGGGAGCAGGGAGCCGTGCCGAGGCTGTGCATCGAGGACGCGCAAGACGCCTTTGCTCACTGAGCTGGTGCTCGGTGCTCTCCCCTCTCACAAACCCTTCTCCGTTGTCCAATGGATCAGGCTGGGGCTCCTTGGGGAGCCTCCCCTGTGCCTCTGGCCAGGGGCGATGCTCCAGCGTTGGTACTCACTGAGGCCCTGTAACTACAATGGCCTCTAAGGTAGACTGCTAAAGTTTGGGGCACCTCCAGCTCTGGACCTGCACAGAACAGCAGCAGCTGCGAGGTCACGAGCACGTCTGCTCAGTCAGGCCACAGAGGTGTAGAGCTGCACACCCCAAAAATGGGTTTCACTGAAGAACAGGGCGCAAAGGAAAAGCGCACAGATCTCTGGTGCGTAACGATGCCAGAAATTTCACATTAGCCAAGAGCAGAATCAGCTGAAGATCTGGAGTTTTTCTTCATTTTTATTTTCAAAGTAATAAACTCTGTAATTAACGATAGCTTCATAAGCCATCGATCTTGTGCAAAAAGGGGAATAATGAACTAATTAACGAGGATGCATTCTCCCCGTGTAGACAATCAATGCCTTATCTTAATGTAGGGGTATCTCTGGAGGGGAAGGAAAGAGCTTCGAAACAATTAAAGAAACTAAATATTGAGAGAGAGAATGGTTGTTTGTTTTTCCTCCAAAAGGAAACTGATGCAGAGACAAACTCCAGAGTACTCCATAAATACACTTATTCCCCGTCTTACTTCTTAGAGAAAATATAGGCTAGGAACCACCCTTAGTGTTCTCGAGTAAGCAGTTTATATTTAATCAAGACAACAAGAACCCCCTTTTAATCACCCTCCTTCCCCTCCCTCCAAGTTTAAAGAAATGTAAATCTGCCATTAGAGTCAGTGCCTTAAAAAAGAGTGAGTTTGCATTTGTATGAGATTTCAGAATGTGCCCTAATCTTCCTGTCTCGCACATACTTATTCCTGTGATTCCCTTTGCTTCCTCTTGTCAACCTAAAGTTAAGTCAAGTCATTTTATACTCTAAAAGCAACTCTTTGTATGTTTAAAATACAGTTTGAGCCTCTCCCAGTTCAATAGAGTGGCTTGGGTTGTAAGCAACTGCTCAAGCAATTGCTGCTGCTTCCCTCAAGAATTGCATTCTCTGTTGCTCACAACAAAGACATCAAGAGTGTTAATATTGTTGTCGTGGTGACTGACAGCTGCTACAAATATGGCTGATATAAAGTTAAATTCCTGCACTTTGGAAGCAGCGCAAAGCTTTGAATGTAGCTGGGGGTGATCTATTACATCCTCCTGAGGAAAACCAGGCGTTGAGAGGCATCCAACAATTTCATCACAAGAGTGCTCCGAAAGCCTTACACACCCCTCATCTCCACGTGGGGCTACTAAAAGGGACTGGCTTTGTGTGTCATCTTCTGTGCTAAGAAACTCAAAGTCACAAGGCAGAGAAGAAAGGGCCTCCTCCATCCCTTCTGCGTGGGCTGGGTGGCAGACAGTGACCAAAGAGGATGGAAAGAGACCTTTCTCTACAACAGTTGGTCCATGAAGGAAGAAAAGACAAAAAGAGTGAGCTGAGCTGCGGGATCTTGAGGGAGCGCACACATCAGAGGGCACACCAGAAGCCAATGTCCCTACCGGGATGCCACTGGAGAAGAGACCTGTGTTTTCTCCCTTCTATTCCACGCTTACATTTTCTTCTTGCTTCTGATCCGCAGGCACAAGATGGGCTCAACACACGGCGTGACACAGCAAATACATGACGTGCGCCGGGGTGGGCATAATCTTGGCTGAGTAATGGTTTCTCATTCCGTCTCTAAAGGGCTCAAAAGCTACATCAAGGAATGAAAACCATGGTGGAGCTAGTGGAAGTATGAAATCAAACAGATGGAAGTGTGGGAGTGGAGTTTGGGCCAAGAAAGGCCAATTTCAAACCATATTTTTAATTAAATTGGGGAAGTTTTTAACTGATAAAAACATCTTTAGTTGGATTTAATGGCATTTAGCTGCTTTAATTGGGATGTCTATATTTGGAGTTTGCAGACAGAAACAGATAATAAGGCAACAAAAACAGATCACAGGGGCTTAAAATCCTGGCATTTGCATAACCCAATTGTTCACATTATGAAATGGAAACCCTGTTATCAGCTTGCATAAAACAGCTTGTTTTGGTAGATTGCAAATACTGTGTTTAATTAACCAAGCTTCGGGGACAGTGAATCTTATTGTTACAAGATACAACTCTGTGGAAATAAAGGCATTTTCATTTAAATAAAACAAAAGGGGATGTTTATCAGGATGTTACTTAATTGTCAGCATTGCTAAAGAGTTTTGTTTCTGCTATAATTTATGAACGGGAATTGATCAGTGAAGCAGGGAACCAGGCGCCTTTGTCCTGTACAATTAAAGCTCTGTCATCTTAAATCCCGGCATTAATGATGCCAGCAGCTAAGAGGAAAGGAGAAAAAAAACCTGCAAGTGCATTGGAAAGCCTGGGTTATGAATGAAATCCGGTTTTACCCAATTAACCCTCTCAAAGCACCTCTATCTTGCTAATATCTACTTGTGGCACTTCCAGAAAGTCCACTACAATATCACTAAGGTCCTAACATGTTTCCCACGAAAGAGCAGAGGAGGATAGAGCTGGGCCAGTATGAGGGTATATGCCATTGATACAGATACCACCACCCCCCCCGCCCCCCTCCCCGAATTCGAGCAGGAGATCTTTATCTGAAA
Organism: Gorsachius goisagi; assembly: GCA_018403395.1. NCBI lineage: Eukaryota > Metazoa > Chordata > Aves > Pelecaniformes > Ardeidae > Gorsachius > Gorsachius goisagi. The sequence continues at coordinate 167,730 of BOSO01000619.1, read as the reverse complement.
ACCCAGGAATTGTCCACAGAGTAAGATGGAAAATAACTGAGCTGCTGGGGAGGAAATGATTAGGTTTTCCTTGCAGAAAACATTGCTGGGAATGGAAAACATTCTTGTTTTGAGTTTGAGACACAATAAAAACTAAACATTTCTCTATCTAGATGTATTTTTGCTAACATTTCCAGTATGTCAGAATACATTTTTCACTAGGAGGAAAAAAAAAAAAATAACCAAGCATCTCCAGAAATACCGTTTGCTATTTTGCAGCCTCCCTGGGAGCCCGCCCCGGGAACAGCGCCAGAGGCCACACCTGGAAGCGGCTGTGCCTCACGGGCATGGCAGGAGCATCCTCCGTCCTGGGAGCAGGCCGAGCTTTGAGAAATGCAAAAGGGAGGAAAAAATGATGCTGTGCACACAGAGGGCAGGCCCTGTCCACATTATCACTAATGCAAAGTGCAAATCACAGGATGTTTCTCCAAAATATGTAATTGTATTCAAAAGGACACAAAAGCTGCAGTTGCAGAGCTGTTTCCAGGAACAAAATGTATTCCATGGCATGAAAAAGCCCTCCTATTTATGTGCTATGTTTTTTTGCGACTGCTTAAATATGCTTATCACATCGGTCTTCTCTGAATTCCACTGAATTCCTTCTGTTCAGAAATGACAACGTGCAACCGAAGATTTCCTACCACAGTGAAACCCCTCACCAAAATACCTGGAGGCAGTGGGGGAGAGTCTGCATGGGAGTTTAGCAAGACGCAGAAGCTGCTGGTGAACCCAGTAAAGCATATTATCAAAGAAATGCGCTGGAGTAATCGGAGAGGAGAGCAGATGCTGCTGGCAGTAAAAGCCTATGCGAAATCCAGCTGAGAAGCCTACTGTGAGACCTACAGGGGCAAATTTCCCCGTGGTAGGACAAAAGCAACCCAGCAAGTGAATAGCGGAAAAATCTATTGCAAGGTATCCATTATCAAGCAGCAGTGAAGCTGCAAAAAATAGAGAATTGGATTTGAGGAGGGAAGGGAAGCAGGCACCCTGTGGACACAATTACAGAGACATTTCAGAAATTGCTGGGTGTGTAAATGCAGGAACAGCAGATGGGAGAGGTCTGAGGATGAAAGGGTAGAAGTGGTCTCCCCACATGTGCCAAGGAAACACCCAGCTGCCTGCCTCTGCTGCTGCCAGCTCCCCCAGCACGCTGCCCAGTCCCACCAGCACACACACAGCCCCTCCTGCAGTCGCTGCGGTCCGCACCCTGGCAGCCGTCCTCTCCAGACCCCGACTCTGCCGGCAAAAGCTGTTCCCTCCCTTCCAGCAGCACATGGAGGACCCCGTTTCCTGCTGCTCCGAGCCCCACTGCTGTTTTCCTCTCCCTGCCCAGCCTCTCCTTTGCCCCCGAGTCACCTTTGGTTCTCAGCCATGCAGGTGGAATTGCTCCTCTGCTCCCACAGCCCGTCACAACCCTCACCCTGCGCCGTAAATGCTTTGCAGGTGAAGGTGAGGGATGGTACAAACGTGCAAACTCTGCAACAAAGCCCAATGCCCCGTGCATGTCCTGGGTGCGAATTTTCAGAAGGGCCGATCTTTCACTGTAGGCACCAGGCTCTGTTCTCTCAGCTGGACCAGCTCATTCCAGGCTAAGCTTCACACAAAAAGCTGGGCTTTCCCACAGCTGCACACGTGCAGCACCTTGCACATGGTGCCTGGATCAGCCCAGGACTGCAACCCACACGGCCCCCAGCTTCTTCTTACAAGCAAACTGTGATCTCCATGATCCGGGGCTCTGCCCCAAGCTGATGGAGAGGCCCAGGAGCTTGGGCACAAGGACTACCCCAGCAGGAGCCCACCGTGCCCTGGGGAACCTGCCCCCAGCCCAGCTGCCAGCCAGTGCTGCTCAGCCTTCTGCTGCCCCAGCCCTGGAGCCTCACAGGGAAACTTCCCAGCAGCCAGGCTGCTCTTGGAAAAGGTGAACCTGCTGCTTGAAAGGCATCAAATCCTTTAATCCCTGCAGCCACTTTAACCCTTGGCCTCCTGAGCCTCGCTGAAGGATCGGAAAGCTTGCTGAAATCCCAAAGTATCACAAGGATCATTGTACATCCTTAAATAAACCTCCTTTCTTTACCGCTCTCCCTTTGTGAGGATTTACGCTCTGCGAGAGGCACAGCTGCTCCTCAGGAAATGGCCTGAGGTTTGAAAACCCCCTCCTGGTTTTTACTTCTTGCCTCTCGAGGGTTAACAATCCTTGGGAGAGTGCAGAGCAGCCTGTCTATCCACTTTGGTAATTGAAATCAATTTCTCTGCCTTATCTTTAGGAAACCTATATAGTCAAGACACTAATCTGCTGGCTCTGGCATCTTTTAAATGAAAACCTATTTAAAAAAAAGAAAAAGGTCCTTTCCCTGCCTGCTGATGCTCCTTTGCTTGGCTTCCAAGGGGGGAGACAGACAAACTCCAGGCCTTAGACTTTTTTTTTTTTTTTTTTTTTTTGTGAGAAAGCACTGGCTGCTGGTCAGCCCTTGGGCCTCCTGGGCAGGGAGTGTGGGCAAGCTCCCTTCCCCTCTCCCCCGACCTCCACTTCTGACTTCCCCAGGCAAGGCGGGGGCTCTGCCTTGACAGGTCCTGCCATGCCCACACCACGAAGGGAAGGGAAACCCACTGCCTCCTGCTCACGGACCAGGGGAGCTCACGCGCTGGCTAAGGGGACATCCAGCGAGGAGGATGGATGCCAAGGACCCCAGATCGAGAGAGGAGCTGGGAGAGGGGCTTTCAGCCAGATAACTCCTTGGCTCCTCCTGCCGCCTCCATTCCTCCGAGTCCTGTAGACCCATACTACCATAGAGGGGTCACAAACCCAGGATGCCAGTTGTGCACCCCGACAGAGGCACAGGCTGCGCTCAGGGGTGAAGGAGCTAACCCCCCCCCCAGCCTGCTCTGAGGAATGGATGAGTGCCTCCTTTTGCAAACCTCTCCTCTCAAATCTTCAGTTACCTAAAATGAAGCCTGCAGAGAAAAAGCAGACCCAAACCATGTTCCCTCCTAATCCTGGTCATTAGGAGCCCAGCCAAGCCAATAGATTTCTAATTTGCAGTCAATCAGGCTTGAAATCCCTGTAGTTTTGACTGTAATTACACAGATCAAGTAATCGATAGGGAATCACACCACCCTGGACCCTAAAAAAAGGGAAGTAAAAGCCCATGAGCACACCTCTGGTTCCTTGGGCACCAGGCAGGAGGGCAGGGTGAGCAGGGCAGCACCAGCGCCCCACAGCAGTGCCTGCACCATGCAAGGCTTCCGACTCGGGCTTGCTCAGAGCAGGATGCTACTTATTTTCAGTGGGTGCCTATGGTGGGAAGGAGAAGCCACAGAACAGGGAATGAGAAAGCAAGCACAGGAACTGATGGCCAGGAGATCCGAAGCTGGGAATCCCACATGAAGCAGAGATCAAAAGGAGCAGAGTTGTTACTGACCAACAGCAATACATGATCCTTCCCAGACGCCTACCCCACTGCTGTCTGCAGAAGGAACCATCACAGTTCTTTAGTGAGAAGTGTGCATTTACCAAAAGTTAACAATTTGTAGTTTTCTTCAAACTAAGTGCACTTCTTGAGCAAGACAATATAATTGAGGCACATTAAAATCATGAGATAAGCATCACTGACCACATTTATGACAATATAAAAGGAATTTGCAGAGAAAAAGAACTTATACCCTATAAATCAAAGCATTTTGGTGCATAAAATTTGGGAACACAAGTCTATGAATTGTAATAGAGCATGACGAAGTCTCATCAACAGAAGTAAATATTAAGCCCCCAATGACAAACAGGTACCGAGCATCCTATCTGAATGTTTTTTTCAACACATCAAATTTAAAGCAGTTCCCTGATTCTTATTCCTTAATCGAGGTAATTTGCTTTAAGTATTCCTTGCAGCTGAGAAATTACAATTGCCCCTTTAATATTCTGATAATACAAACAACATTTTTTTTTTTCATCTGATGCTAATCATTGCGTGCTCCCCTGAGGAAGAATCCTCTTTGGGTGAAAAAGTTTGATAAGAGACCAACATGCATATCAGAAAATTAAAGGTATGACAGTGATTTGACGGGGTAAGGGTAGAGGAGGAAACGGCTGTTTCACTGGCTGGGCTTCCCCATCCAGTTATTCATTATGTTAAATTGCCATTATATTCCTTTCAGCTCCTCGAGAAGTCAATATAACATAATGAAGTTATTACAAGATAAAGCTTGCTGAGCTAATTTGGTGATGGTAATGTAAAGCAGTTCTGCGTAAAGGTTGGGCAGACAGCTTTGTTTACAGAAGTGAATGTGAGGATAGTTGGGATTATTCAAGACAGATAGTAGTTTCTTCCACCATCCTTGCCCTTTCAGACAAGATTTTTTTATCCTTTGATTGCTAAAAATGAAAAAGTTTCAATACTCAATGTCACAGCATCAGGAATCTGAAAGGTTAGTATAAATATAGGCTGCTCTTGCCTCTGACCACTCAACGCCGTTGAACAGAAAGGCTTGCTTCATTTCTCCAGTACCACAGCACTTCAGTAAAGTTTCTTAGGAGAACCTGAGACACACATGTTCTTTTTCTCGGCAGAAATAATACCAAAGGAGTAAGAATGCTGTGTTCATCATCAAATAACTCTTCTTGAGCACATCTCAGCTTATTTTCCTCAAACACTGTTGACAAATGATGCATGAGAGGGTACCAGCAAGGAAGCAGATCCAGCGCCTGTCATGAAGCAATTGCTCAGTACTTAGTCTGCAATAATTTGGAAATCCATCTGCACGCATCTCACTAACTAGATTTGACATTGGAAACACCTGTAGTTTTTGATGGCAAACTCCACCTTGAATACAGGGCATATTTTCTGGCTTCATGATAAACTGCAACCACAAGCACATTTCATCTGCAGATCTCCTCCCTCCCGCTCACCAGGACGCTGCCGCGCTCGGGGCCAGGCACAGCCCTCCAAATCAGACGACATGGTTCCTTGTTGCATGCAGCTTCCAAAGCTGCCATTTGTAGCCACACAATTTTGGCAGCCATTTCTCAACACACTTCAGGAACAAGAGGTAGCTTGGAGCTGCATGAATCAATTAATTTATTCTGCTCCTTGTAGGAATATGTACCCTGTCAAACAGTTCTTTGGTTTACAATTGTTCCTCCATTAATCTTAAGCATATCAAACTGAGCACAGACGCATTGTTGGAGGAAATAATGGAGAACATTGCAGGGAACATTGCGTACCACATGCAGGAATGCCCCCACAGCGATTAGTCACTCTGCATTAATGCGCACTGCATTAATTGCTCACTAAAGGAGTGGCTAGAAAATACAAAGGGAGTAACATTGGCTGCTGCTGCTGGAGACTGACAGAAAGCAAGAAGGTACCGGAGAACACTAAAGGTGTTTCACTGCAGCTGGGGTAGAGAGTGGCTTCGGGGCTGCATCAGCGTGGGACATCTTCACGCTACCCACTGTTGAGGAGCGGAGCAGCTCCGGTGGGCACAGCGGCGCGTCCCCAGGGGACGCCGGGCACATGCTCCCCAGGGGCTGGGGGTAATGGGGACACTGCAGAGTCCAGGAAGGATGAGCAGTTGAGAGAGGAGCAAATTAGGACAAAAATTTCCAGTCTGGAAATTCAGACCACAACTCCTTCTGGCTGAGGATCCCCACTCCACACAGCCTGTGGTATTTAGGTTATTACTAAGATCTACATACAAGCACCACTAGTGCGGTTTTGTCATCCCATTGCCCGCTGTTCACCAACTGATGGAGGAAGGATGGTGGGTATTATTTTAGTTTTTGCTACAAAAATTAACAGAATGAAGGTCAAGGAGCAAATTGGGCTGATCTGTAAATATCTGGCATATTTACTCCTGCCTCAAAGCACCACGATAAACCATTCTGAATGCAAAGCTGACTCGAAATGAATCACTGAGTACTTCACAGTGCAGGTAATTGAACTATGGGATCCAGACACAAAAAGAACAGTTGTTTTTTCAGCATTTCTACCCCTTTTCCTTCCCCCTCAAATTTCAATAGGCCATGTCTAATTATTGACTGGCACATATTCCCCCTCACACTGGGTTATTATCAGACCATAGCGCATGTGTCAGTCCACAGAATTAGCAGCTATAATTGGGCCCTTTTAACAAGGTACACAACACATTTTAAATTAAATTGCATTCCATAAATCAGGTTAACCTTTTCAACATTGCTCTAAGAAAATTAATTACTCATATTGAAGCACATGACCTTTTCACAGTGCTTGGGATTAGCTTCCACATTTCTTTTATTTTCCCTTCTTTCTGCTCCTCCCTCCTCTCTCCCCCAGCCCAGCCTTCTTTCTTCATTTAAAAACATCAGAACACAAATAGCGTAAAGGCTGAACACATTGCCTCAGCTCTCACTCACAGCTTCAACCAAGTGCAACTTAATTGCTGCTCTCTTTTCCAAGTCTCCTTTTCTAAGCAAGCTGCCTCTCTTCCCCCTCCTCTCTTTTCTGGCAGGTGAAGCCAGGGCTGCCCAGGTGCCAGCACTCAACTTTATCATCTGACTCTTGACCCGGGATCCTAGTGACTATGTGAGGATCTCAATTTCCATCACCAGCGACTGGCAATGTTTCTACTTTTCTGGCCCTGAGAATCTTAAATAAAGTGTGGCTGAGTGCCCTAAAAGCTCAGAAGGAAAAACGAGAAAATGCTTTTTCTGTGTTAAAATTTGCCAGAGCATTCTACAACAGTTCTGCAGGGCTCGTGGAAATAAATGTCAGCAGCAGAGTCCCAGCACCAGGTTGGGAACATCAGGAGAAAAGGACTCCTGTTGAAGCCAGCATCAAAGCAAGCAGGGCAACCCTAAACAAAATCAGGTGGGAAAAACCCAAACAGATACAACCTCATCTCTCCCCACTTGGTCCTACTCATGGCTTCCATGTAGTCTGGGTTCATGAGCTCTCTTATGCCTTCGATGGCGAGTTCAAAAACTGGATTATCAATAGCTACAAATAACAAATCTTGGGTCTAATTGAGAGAATTAGAGCAGAAAAGGCTTTGTTGCTCTGTTCTAAGGAAGCAGAACAAGCCTGGGTGAACTCAGGGTGTCTGCAGCAGCCTTCCATCACCGATAACATCACGAGCAGCTGTGTCTGCCCCACCAGCCCCCCCTGTACCTGGCCTCCTCTGTCACAGCCGTCCCCAGGAGCGCAGCAGTGCGGTGGCAGCTCCAGGACCCTTCCTAAGAAGGAGAAACAGAACAACTGATCACTCTGCAGGATGAGCAAGCATTAGGATCTCTTCCCAGAATCCCTTCTGAAGCAAACTCAAGCTTGTCACGCTTCCTGGTATGGTGTCACATTTGTCATTTACTATTAACTCAGGCTACTTTGCAGACATTTGCAGCAAATCCTTCAGCAATGGAGGATAAAAAGCGGGATTGGAAGCATTCCTTAGCGATGTTTATGCTGATACAATACATCAACAATTTTCAGAAGTCAACAATTAATAGAATTAGTTTTGTTTTGCAGCCATGCCTCCTGTTTTTTGTTGCTCAAACAGACTTGATAACACAATTTTCTTTCTCCTGTTGCTCTTCTCCAGGCCTGCGTGACTTCAGTCAAGCAGAAGTGAGACCAGGAATTTTAAATACACACAAGAGGACTCAAGGAGTAAACACAGCACTCACAGGTCTCCACTCACCATAGCACCTAGTGGAAATTTTTACAATATCTTCTCTTTCAAACTATTCATTTCTCATTCTGAGACACTTGCTACAGCAGGTCAACCGCTCCTCGCACAAGCAGGGGCTTGTGAAATGCCCCACAGCTGCCTCCAGCACAGCCCCGCCCCCCCAGAGGCAATAAATGGGGTCCTACCCTGGCCTGCGGCAGCTTGCGACCGGAGCATGGCGGAGGCCACTGTCTGCGCCTGGAACAGCACCCTGAGGTCCCTCTCCCCCGCAGGCCGAGCCTGCTTGGAGGCCCTTGCAAGATGGACAGCAGGTGGGCTGCCCCGAGGGTGCTAACGGCCTCGGCTACTACCTGGACCGCCCTGCCCACAGCTGGAGCCCATCTCCACCCAACCACCCCCTCAGCCCCACCCCATGGGATACTGGTCTCCAGCTCTGCCTCCACCATGGCCGCACCCAGCAACCCCGGGGCTCTGTCTGAGGCTGTTTGCCTTCTCTAGGGTGGATCCTGCCTGGACTTGTTGGCTTCTGCTCTGGGCTTGAACCCGTGGCCATGGACTTGCCTCATGCTCTGGGCTGACCATGGCTGCCATCTGGCTACTGCAGCTCCTCATGCTCTGGGCTGACTCTGGTGCTGCTCCGCTGCTGCGGTGCCTCGCCAGCGATGGTGGGACAGGCCTTGGCATTGAAGCCCTGGCCCTGCTGGCAGCGGGATCCCTTCACTGCCTTTTCTGTGAGGGATCCATCATCTCCGCTGCACCCTGGCTGGCACAGCTGATGGTGTGGGCCCATCTGAGTGGGCGCCCAAGGGTTGAGTGGGCCCTTCCCTGAAGGGCTGGGGCCTAACCCCAAGCTCCCTGGAGCAACCATTGCTGGAGTGACCAGGCCTGGGCAGCCAGCTGCTGGGACCCCCTGCCTGCGAGGGGACCCCCTGCCTGCGAGGGGACCCCCTGCCATGAGGGGACGCTGCCTGTGAGGGGTTGCCACTGGGACCCCCGGCCATGAGGGGACGATGCCTGTGAAGGGACACTGCCTGTGAGGGGACACTGCAGGCTGGCCCCCGACACCGGAGGAGCATGCCGGGACATGTCGCCTGTCTCCAAAAGGTAGGACATTGCGCGGCTCAGTGCCAACACGGTGAGGTGCGGCGTGGGCGAGGTGTGAATTTAGCAGGTGACGTGCAATGATCTGGTGGCTCGGAGATGAAGGCAGCGACGTTTGTGCTTGAAATAAGGTGCTGGTTTTTAACGGGGAGAGGCACTGAGCCTCAGAGCGGCTTCCCTGGGGATGTGTTAAACTCCTCGGTGGCTGGAGGCTTTGAGCTCATGCCTGCATGTTTTCCCAAATGCTGCACCCGTGCGAGGGGGCGCGGGTGTGTGGGTTGGGTTATGGTGTGGTGTGGTGTGTGCTGGCAGAACTGGAGAAAAGTGGTGTCCCTGGCAGTAGCTGGAGACTTTATAAAAGCTGCTGAGCAAACTGTTGTTTGATAGAATACTTACTGGTAGATACTGCTTGGCTTTTAACAGTCTTTGTGCGTATAAAACATGCGAAATAAGTGGTGTGTTGTGCTGCAGATTCGCTGAGTGCAGAAACGCACACGGAGAATGCTGTCCTGTGGCTGGGCTGGCGATTGTACGTTGGCAGGCTTTGCCTAAGAAGAGCTGACTTCTCCCCGAGCGCTGGGTAGCACAAGGTGGTCGCCTGTCTCGGGTGGTGAGGCAGAACTGTGTAATTCCAACAGCTTCTGCAGTCTTGTCAGCAAGTGACAAAAAACTTATGAAAGTCACTGGTATTTACACGCACTGTATGTCGTTGGGTCTGAATGGCCTCTGCTTGTCCTTTGTGAAGATACTCATTTCAGTGGTGGTCCTGAGTTCTGCTTGGAAGAGGGTTAGGCTTTGATAGGGGAAGCAATATTCCTTTAGCCTGGGAATTTGTGAGAAAGACGGGTAGTGGGTGACTTAAATCCATGGGAAGAAGCACGGGTTTATGGCTTGAGTCTATGTGGGTTTGGTACTCCCCACGCTATCAGGAGATTGATGCGCGGACACTAAGAACCTACGGTCCTCCTAAAGGTAAGCGTGTATTTCAAGCTTTTTAGTGCTGTGATAAACGGGCTGAGGACGTCCCTGTCTCTGTCCCGGGTGCGCGGGGTCAGCAACGTGCTGAAGGGTGTGATTGAGCGGGTCAGTAAGTTAGGAACCAAGTCCTTCTGGGTTTTGGTATTTACAGAAACTGCAGCTTTTCGGTGTCGGCTGCATGCGTTGCTGTGACTCCCTCCTCGTCCCTCCGGTGGCTGCTTCCATGAGTCCCAGGACCGGGTGTTTGCTTGCTGCGTGCTGACTACCCGGACCCCCAGCAGGGTGGGGACTGCTGCTGTCAGCCCCTATACAAATGTGTGATTTATGGAAGTCTCTTCAGAATTCAAGAACATCTGTTCTGCTGTTTCTCCCCTCAAATGGGATAATCTATGTAGTTTTACTATAGACTGTATTTCCCAGCTCTCTTCATTTCTTTAAATTGCTCTGTAAGTTGCTGAAATCATCAGCAGAAATGCTACAGTCAGCTAGATTTTAAACATTTAAAATGATATAAAACCATTTTCCTTCAGAAAGAACCTTTAAAAATTTAATTATTCTTTTTCTTTTTCCTATTTCTCTTTCCTTTTCTTTTAATGATGCGGTTGTTGAAACCTCCCATTAAAAGTCCCATAAAATAAAACAGACAAAGAAATAAAAAAAGCTTAGAGCCAAATGTGACAAAGATTTTCTTGAAAACATCAGGCATCTTGCTGCTGATCTATTGCCTCTTCTTACAGTGAAGCAGAAATGAATGAGGTGGAATGGGTTGCTTAGGGGTGGCTCCTGTGTTTTATGCTCAAGTTAATGCCTCATAACTAGCATTGCAGCGTGATACCGACTCTTTGAAACCAGATTCCCAGTGTTTTTGTGGTGGAATATAAAAACCTTAATAACCTAAGCACTATTAAAACAACTGTTCTGGGCTGTGTCGGGGCCAAATATGCCTTCGAGGGGAGGGCGGTGGGTGCTCTGAGCATGTGTAGACCAGAGGGTAGCAATGCAGGACTAAACCCTGGCCTCCTTAAACTTACTGGGAAAGGAGCCGAGGCTCGTGCCTTCTGCAGCTTCACAATTAACCAGCCTGCTTTGGGTGAGTTGATTTTGGGGTGCTAGGATTGAGACATCAAAGGCAACCCAAGAGTTCGCTTTAAATGAGGAAACCAACATCACTTTTTTTCCCCCCTTGTAATGTGCTTAAGTGTGTGTTCGTGTTTTTATTTCTGTGTACCCAGACACACATTAAAAAGATTGAACATAATATGTTAATTGTTTACCTAATCCTTAATGAAGATTGCTATTTCCTCTTCAGAATTGCTGCCTGAAGTAAGATGCATTAAAGCTGTTTCTGAACTGTCGGTGTTGGGATAGGTGTTGCTCAGAGGTGGTCTCTCTCTCACTACCACGAGTCTCCTACCAATGTGCAGATCCCGTCACTGCTCTGTTCTTTAAAGGCAGCTTCCCCAAACCGAAATACAAAATTAAAATATAAGTTGCGTCCAGCTGTGCTGTCCCGCATCAGTGATCCAAGCACATCACCTGGACGCCTTGGCTGAACACTGCAGGGCTCAAGGATGTTTGTCTTGAGTATCTTTTGCTTTCTCCTTGCCTTGTGTTTTGCTGGGTTCGGTCTTGCTGGGAGACTACTGCGGCCTGCTGTATGTGTACTTGTATGGAAGAAATTTTCCAGGCAAATGTCTGTACTAAATGCCTGCTGGTTGCTTGCAGTTGTTAGGAGCTGGCACAGGGTTCTGGTGGTTCTTTTCTGTCCCTTGTTTCTATGAAAGCACTTTGCAAAGTTTGTACGGTTGTTCTGAAGGCCTTGTTCTGCTGTTGGCTCCCTTCTCCATGGCGAAGCTGCAGCGTCGGTTTGTTGGTTACCTTGAGCTTCCTGTCATTTATAATTATGACAGTTTTTGTTCAAGTGATTTTGCATCAGTCCATCCATCCTTGCCCTCCGGTTGCAATTATACTTTTTGATGCCATTGACTTGCAAGGATCTGGGGAAAATGCTTTCAACATCTTTGATAGCAAAATGCGATACATCATTCAGTTCATTTGGGGCAGTGACTCCTCTGGCTTGCTCCAAGCATTAAATCAGACGATTTGATTGTGAGTGACAGAGCCATGAAATTGTCTAGTTTGCCAGATTAACTGGAGTCCCTCAAAGCTAGCAGTTATACATAAACAAAACCAGGATCCCCATCCATCTATTTGTGACAAAATGGTGCAGATGACTGAGCAAAGAGTGTTAACTCAAAAACCCAAACCAGTATCAAAAAATAAAAGTGCAGATTTGCTTCTAACAGTCTTATTTTGCCCTAAAGTTTCATTTGTCTCATTTCACTTATTCCAGATGTCGCTCTAGTAGCATTCATTACAGCAAATCAAATAAACAAATGAAAAATTAAAGCTATTGTTATCCAGCAATTCCATTGGGCTGGTTTTTGTAGTTCTTTGCATATTGATGTTTCCTTGGGCTGCGTGTCCAATTAGAGCAGATGGCTGATAGGTTACCCTGACTTACCTGCTCCGGCAAACTGGGCAAGCGTCCATATCTTCAGCAAATGAAATACCGCATAGCGGATTCTGAAAGAAAAATACATTGTAGTCATTGAAAACTATTTTCAATTGCTTATCGTGTTTTTTCTTGTAGTCTTTTCTCCTGTGCTGTTCATTATCCCTTCTGGAATTTAAATGCCACATTTTGTGTATGAGAGTTTAACTCCATTTGCTAGATAGAATTGATGCATTCCCATCCCTTATGTGCACGAATACAGAGATGTAGGCAGAGGTATGAATGCAAGTCACTCTCAAAGCGTTCGGAATGCTAGAATATTTCTTTTCCTTCTTTATTTAATTTTGCTGTTTATAGTGAAAGGAACAAATTTAAATAATAAAACGAACCACAATGTGTGTTCTGCTCTATTTGTGGAGTTTTTCTCATTTCAGTTCTTTCTGCAGAACTGCTATAAATACTTTCACATGAGAATGCCTGAGAAATAGGTCATAGCAGAAACTGCTAATATGTGCATTTGATAGAAGTCCTTCCAAAGTTCTGATTTCTTTCAGATTGTTTCATAAAGCAAATAATGTGAAGATTAGGCTGGAATTTTCAAGAATACCTATTTGAGAGTGGGAACCAGATGAAAATTCCTCTGCTCCTTTTCACCCTCAGACATGTTCTGATTGGAGTCCAGATCTTGTAAGAGATGGGCAAGAGATCCTGCAGGCTCAAGCCCTGCAGGAGCAGAAGCATCAATAAAATGATTATTTTCTTAGGACAGTTTGGGTTTCAAAACTACCATAATTTTGCAGATGCTGCTCTTCCAAGAAGAGCTGGTTACTGGGGCTTCTCCTGTGGAGTACACCAAGGGCAGCTGGAGTTTTGTGTGCAGCAAAGGCAGAGCCCTTTGCGCTTACAGAAAATCCACTTGCATCTTTCCTTGATACTTCGTTCTGTGCATAAATCTGCTTAATTGTCAGTAAAAGAAGGGGGTGGAAAGCTCTGCAGGCTATTCAACTGGCAGCGTTAACCAGGAAAGGCAGGAGCAGTAATTTATTGCACTGTGCACGCAGGCGTTCAAGAAGCTTTTTTTTTTTTCCCAAGAGCAAACCTGCCAGTTGCGTGGGCTGATGTATTTCTGGTACATACTGGGAGCGGGCCAGTGGGTTTGGGCTGGAGGGTCTGGATGCTGCAAGCAGCCTTATCTGTTGTTACAGAGGTCTTCAATTTTTACACATTTTATGAAGTTGTCCAAATTAGGCTGTATGTACAATGTGCTCTGTAGCACAGGGTCCCTTACCCCAAGGGCTTCCATCGCTGTCTGGAAGGTGCTGCAGGCCCAAACCACTCGTGAGGCTTTCTAAAGAAACGAGGGGTCTGGAAACAACAGATTTTTGTAAGGCAGGGGGGGAAAAAAGCATTTAAATTCTCCCTACTAAATGTATGACAAAGTAAAATTCTAAACTGGCTTTGGTGTCAAACTAAGTAGAATTTTTGGCTGGGACTTTGTGTAGAGATTTTGGATTGCTGTGAACAGTCGCACTGAAACTCCAGAGGTGGGTAGTGTGTGCTAATGTGGATCAAAGCACAACTTGGCTGGATTTTGGCAAAAGGATTTGAATTTTGCAAAGCTGGAGACTTTCAAGCTCTTCTCTCAGGGCCTGTGAGCTGGATCTTCTGAGCCACACCATGCACAGTGCAACTCAGTCTGGGTTGGGTTTTTTTTTTTTTTCTTTCCCAAAGCAGTTAGGAGGAACTTCAGATAACCATCAGAATGTGTGGACACTTATTTAAACTGAGCAGAACTTTAAGCTGTGGAAAGTTGCTTAGAAAAGCTCTTTTGGGGGGTGGGAGGAAGAGTAATCTTAGAAGACAGAATAAAAATGTGCACTTTATTTTTTTTAAAATTCTCTGTGGGCTTCTGAGTCTTTTTGATTACAAGGGAATGCATGTACATGGTTGAACCCGAGTAGAAAATACAGGCTGGGAAAACTTATGTAGGTGGTTTCAGATGATGCGTTATACAAAGAATCAAGTGCAGCTTTAGCGCCTTGTTAAGGTAATGTGTATTTTACATTACATTTTTACATTAGTATAAATTAACTGCTTTGATCTAAGATGGTTAATAAAATAAATATGCCTTGAGGTCTTTCAAAAGGATAATATGGCTGGCATGTATTAGGGTGCTTGTATTTAATGAATCTGGGAAGGGAGAGAAAAGGTGAAAACATAATTCAAACAGAATACACTTAAAATTTATTGTGACAGCATAAATAAACTGTTTGGAATGTGGGAACCTTAAGTCCATGCAATAACCAGTAAAAGAAACCAGTAGGAAAAACCTTGCAGTAATAGAAGAATAGAAAAATTAAAATGAAATTTAATTCCAGCACCAATACCAGTGATACAATAGTAAGCAATTCTTCTGCTGGTGACCGTCCCACAGGGCCCAGGGATGGGCCCCTGCTGCTGCAGGGGGGCACAGGAGCCTGCGGAGGGGCTCCCAGCTTGCCCACTGGGCATGTTCGGCACCTTCTGGAGGCAGGGCCTGGTCGCTGGGGCTTGCCATGCCTTTAGCAGGAGCTGTTGTTCATCTGCACTAGGATTTGGTACATACTTCTGGTCAGCCCAGTTGTACAGTGACGTGCTTTGGCAACAGTGTGGGTAAAGACATTTTGTGTTTAATTGCTGCTCTGCATTCTTAATATACTCCTAGCAATGAATGCTAGGCGATCTATTCCTGCCAGGCTTCCAATGCTTATCATTAATAGAGAATGAACTGGCATAAAAGCTTAACTACCTCTTTCCCCTCCTGTAGTGAGTAAAAACTTGATTTCCTTAACGAATAGATTACTGTCACTGGGAATGAAGCTCCCAGTCTGTAGTTAAAGGAAAAAAATAAATTCACTTGCTCTGTTTATTTCATATAGCAAAAAAGCATCTGAACAGCCAGTGCTTTGTGAATAAAGAAATGCTGCGCGTCGGAGGCAGGGGTGACATTAGCATTCCAAGGGTAGCTGTGTAAGTGCAATCAATGCATTGCAGGTGTTCCACAGATTCGGTGGCTGGAGCCTCCCTTCGCTGAAGGTGAAATTGGCTCCTTGCTTCTGCTCTTTGAAGGCTGATTCCGTTTGTCTGTTGCTCATATTTTACATGAGAGACCTGTGACCTTCATATTAATACTTAGGACAAAAGCCCTTGAGTACTTTTATACTTTAGAGTAAATTATACTGACTCAAACTAGAGAAATTTTCCTGATGAAATAGGAATGTCAGCAGTAGAAGTCCTTTTTGCCATTTTCTAGTTATCAAAGTCGGAGATTCACCACTAAGTTGGAACCCAGGAGATAGACTGATCGTGGGTAAAGCACTGATGGCTTTTCTGTTGCATCTGTTTGGAGTACGAAATTTTTTTTTTTTAATATCATGTTGGTACAGCATCAGCTGCGATAGTGATCTGGGCTGGGTTTTTGTGAGCTGCTCTTAGAGCATTCTGGTTTCTTATGGTTTCTTACTGGTGTGAGATGCAAATGTCAGAATCAGCTGGGAAAAACCAGGAAAATGCTGCTCTTTCCCTACTCGGGAAACCTTCCAGGCTGCAATTGCAAAGCAGTGAGAGTCCCGGCTGGAGTTGGCATCAGTGCAGTGACCAGTGCAGTGATGTGCTGGAGTTGAGGCAGAGGAGTAAATCGCTCACCAGTGACTTTTAGTCATCTTTGTAATTTGAAGCCGTCTCACTGGGACATTTGTGGCCTTATTTTCAAGGGTGTTAGTCCCTTTACACCACTCTGTTAATGTAAACTGGTTTTAAAGAGAAAATGAGAATCAGACTTTCTCTGTAGATTTTAAAGATGGTCAGGTAGATTTTGGGGTCTGGTCCA
Organism: Gorsachius goisagi; assembly: GCA_018403395.1. Lineage (NCBI taxonomy): Eukaryota > Metazoa > Chordata > Aves > Pelecaniformes > Ardeidae > Gorsachius > Gorsachius goisagi. The sequence goes on along the minus strand of BOSO01000619.1, from coordinate 151,573 downwards.
GAGCACACTGCAGTCAAGAGAATCCTTCTAGTAATTTAGCTGGATAGTGAGTAAAGCCATGGAAGAAACAAGCACAATTTAGCACAGCAGCAGAGAACCCCCAAATATCTGGGCTTACTGAGGACAAAGCTTTTGGCAAACCAGCAGGGCTGGTGGTGAAAGCTGGGTGGTTGCACCCTACAGGAAAGGAGAACAGGCGTTTTAAAGAATGAACGTGTTCTTCCCAACCTGACAGTCTCTGTGGACCTGGAGAGCAGAAAGCAATCTCATTGTAAAATATTCATAGACAGCTGCTCTATAGCGTTTATCCCAGTGTTACTTAAATCTTAAGCTAGTCTATAATTAAAGCATTTATGCTTCAGATGCTTAACAGGGTGTTTTAAATGTTTAGGTCTTGTAAATGATGTTTATTTATGGTTAGCTAATTAAGGCAGCAGAGTTCAGCCCGGTCTCAAATGTAGTCCAAAAGATGAGCAATGACATTCCCTGTTAGTTTGAAAGCAGCTGATGCAAAGAGGATCCCCGCTCACTTCTTCCCTGGGCACGTAACTCCTGTGTGTTGGCCACCCAGGTGGGATGCCTGTGTTCCCAACCCTCCTGGCTGGGAAAGGGGGTGCACAGACATCAAACAGCAATTCAATGAAGCTGCCCATCCTACTGTCATGATTACTGCCCTGGGAGTCTTTGGTGCCATCCCCTCCTCTGGTCCTACTACTAATTAATTTGATGCTAAATGCTTACCTTGGCACCATCTGAGCAAAGGGCATTTTGGTGGCAGCATTGCTGCTGTGGATGGGGTCTCTCAGTTCTGCCTCGTTCCTGGGAGATCAACCATCAGGTGCGTGCTGGCTACCCACCAGCCAGAAAGCCCAGACTTGTGGCAGCCCCTGGGCTTAAGCCCTGGGGTGGGAGGGAGCAGCCCCCTGCTGCTGGGTGTTGTGCTTGGCTCGCACCAGGGGTGGAGGCTGCAAGATGAAATGGAATTTGGGTTCTGGCTTTTAAGTCTCTGTGAAATGAAAGCAAAAGCTTGCAGCAACACAACCCAAGAGTGGGTCTTATTTGTGGCCACCCCTGCCTTCCACAGGGCTGGAAAGAACCAAACCTTTACCCTCAGCTTCAGGAGGCCGGGGGAAAACACACAGCCTTGCAGACCAGAGAGGAAATTGGGTGCCAGTGCCCAACTGGACATTGGCCGATTTGAGGGCAGTCTCCAAACACAGCTAAAGCTTTTCTCTGGTAAAAAGTTAATTATCTTTCCTCTTATTGTAAGTGTGAACTCCAAGGCTGTCGGGGCAGGAATTATCTATTTCTGCTGCTTGTAAAATGCTAAGCACAATGGTCTGCTGCCTTCAGGTGCGGTCTCTCGGTACTATTGTGATGCAAATCTAAGAATACAAAGGAAGACCGAGGTAAAGAGCTGTTGGCACCATCTAGCAAGCTTAGATGTGATTTGTTTCCACAGGATAATCTTGCAAGGCTGTGATACACTTTCACTATTTCTCTATTTCTTTATATACACTACTAGAGGTATTTGCACAGCGGGTTGGGTTTTAGCATCTTTAAGTTTCAGTGCTTGCTTTGAATAATATTTGACTTAACAATGTATTCATGTAATTGTTCTCATCCTCTTTCTCCCCACTGCAAGGTAGTAGCATCTACTTTCAGAAGAACTCTACCTTAAAGCAGCAACTAAATGAGGTCCCCAAAAGTGCATATATGGGAAGAACACCTGACCAGAACTGCCCTTCGTGGCTCTGCCCCATGGATTCTTTGCTTGCGATGGGCAGGATGCTTGGGCTGCTTTGGGGATGGTTTCCTGGGGAGGGCAGGGCAGAGGCAGTCGCAGCTGGGAGAGCAACAGGGTGTGCAGAAGTGGAAGATGAGGGAGAGCTCTTGAGGTTTTTGCAGCTCCATCTAGTGACCTGGAGAGGGCTTGGGGGTGTTTTGTCAGAGGCAAAAATTTCCTGATCACTCCTGATGTTGGCTGACCGCTTGTTTTGGCTATGGTTATAATCAGGAGCAGAGCTGAAGGCAGAGGAGGCTTTTTTACACTTGCAAATCTTGGACACAGGTTGGTGGTTGCAGAGGTGAAATACATTGTGCGCTGTATGATTGAGGGTTCTGATTATTGCTAGGGGAAGAATTTGGCCGGTCTTCAGCTTGTGAGGATTTTGTGGTTGTATGGTGCTAGTTCAGGACAAATAGGGTTAGCAAGAGCTAAATGGGTTCAGTGGTACAAGCTTTTCAAAATCAATACATTCAGTTTATTTTTCTCCTCCTGCTTTATTGCCTTTCATTAATTAAAAATAACATATGCTCAGAGCAGAACTCGGCTTCCTGGAATGAAGCTGGGCAGCTCTGCACTGGGGCGAATCCTCAAACGCTGCCTTTCAGTGCATCCAGTGTCCCAAACTCGCTGCAGCTTTGAGGCCTGTGGAGGCAGCTGGGGCTGTTGAACAGGAGGAGCGGGATGGTGGGGATTGTGCTCCCTGCACCTCCGGTAGCGACCTGCTCCGAGATCCTGGGAAGCTTCTCTTGCAGAGCTGTTGGTCTCCGCTTATCGGTCTCATCTACTTCAATGGCAAGGGACTGCCTTGCTGTGAGTTTGCATTGGTGATGGAGCCTGGGCATTGTAGCTGGATTCTGGCTTTATTCCCTAAAGGCGGAATGTCAAGTTCATCATGTAAGTGATGGTTCATCAGTCTCTTGGTTGTGTTCTAAAGAGTATTAGAAATATCATGTGTAACCTCCCATTGTTTCACTTTCTACTTCCCAATGCAAAAGCTTCTGCTCAATGAGATTTGGTAATGACTGGTCCTAAAAAAAAAAAAAAATTATTGATGGTGTTCAAAGTGTAATTCAGTAAACATTTCCCCCGTGAGGCTCTGTGATGGCCTGTACACACTTTACAGGGGCCAGATGGTTAATACCTGTGCCAAATGGCACATATAAATTCACGGCATCTCTGCTGCTAACCAGTACATTTTAGGTAGTGTAAATCAAAACACAACCCCAAATTACTTTTTAAAAAAAAATTCTAACACTTTAATATAACTGTTCCCAGTCCGGCTCAAGTAGGGTTTGTTTTTGTTTATTTCAGGAACCATCTGTGTTTTTAAAGCATGGCTTCAGAGCAATAAAAATAGCTCCAGAAAGCAGAATGAACAAAATGGGTTAAACTGGGTTAAATTAGCTTCACGATATGAAAATGGGTAGGATCTCTCTCTTTGATTCTGCCTTAAAGCGGAAAGCATTGCCACCCTGAACGGTGCTAGGTCACTACCCAAGCCCCACGTTCCCTTCAGTGAAGCGTGCAGGATTACAGCAGGGGCAGCACGGGACCTTCCGTGGGGCTGGGGGGCTGAGCTGCGCGGTGCCGTGCCATCTCGGCAGCGGCCGGCTCGCAGCGCTGCTCTGGTGCAGGGCACGGCCGCCGGCAAGCGCCCGTGCAGCTTCGCAGGATGGTGCAGAAGGTACCGTCAGGGTTATTAATCGGGGCGATGTTCTGCAGTGCTTTGCAGGAGAGGGAATTCTGGGAGCGATGCAATTCCGACTGGAGATGTGATTCAGCTCCTGAAATTCATTGAAGTAGCGTGTCTAAACCGGAACAATTTTACCTGGATCTATGCAAATTTATGGCATAATATGACATGGAAATATATGTAAATGTTGTCAATTATTGTAAAGCAAAGGAGCCCGTAGCTGAAATATTCCATAAAATGTTTCATACAGCATTTTTTTGAATTTCTAAAAAAGAAAACCTGAGAAATATCAAATGAACTGGAATTGAGTTTGGATGTTCCAAGCCCATTACATTGGGACATTTTATTTAAACTGCTTATTAATCTAACCTTGCCATACAGGTTTTCAAGAGCATACTTTTCCTCACTGTAACACTATACCTTTACAAATCAGGGAAATGTCAACTCTTGATTTACTGACAAAGCAGACAACTGACATAATTTATCTCACTTGAGATCAGTTCATCAAACTTGGGAACATCTTGGTTGCTGTAAAATCCAGGCATTTGATACAATCGTGTCTGCTTAAAATGCAAAGGATAACCTACATTTTTAAAATGCTGTAAAAAGAACAAGAAGTGATGCCAGGATGAAAATTTATGAGGCATAGAGCCGGGATCTGAATTTAGCATTTGCTGTGTAGTGGAGTGTTGTTACTATCTTGTTTGCACAGTTGAGAACCAGTGTTAATAGGAAGATCGAGCAGGAGGGCTAAGCCGTTAGCATTCAAGTCCAGTGCCTGCTCTGACCTGATGCTATGTAGGAATTTTTAACTTTCATCCTTGATTTAATATAACATTGTTTGATACCAGCGGTTCCTTGTTAGTGAAGCTCTGATTAGAGCAGCCCATGGTTTTGCAGTTTAAGTGTCAGTGCCTGTGGCATTCAAATGCAGAATTAAACCAACGAAAACATAGATGAAAGTGCGTTAAGTATATTGTTTAATATCAACTACTCTGATAATGAGAATGGAATTAGCTTTTTCACCATCTATTGTAAGATGTTCTGTTTAATGTACCAGGATTGTAAGGTTTTTGGGGGGCGTAAGGCTTGGTTCGTGTGTTTGCACAGTGCTTGGCACAATGTGTAGGACATGGCTGAGTGCTCTGACAAACCACGGCTTCTGCAGTTCTCATCACCAGTCTGTCAGCACCGCCAGTAAGAAGTTTCCTAGAATATTAAAATCCTAAGCTTTAGATTAAAACCTGATAGCCTTCCCCTGTTATCTCTAGGTACCTAAGTAATGGCCATCTTGATCTGATTTCTCTTTACCACTTTGTGTAACTGTTGTACAGGCTTGAGAGCAAAATGACTGCCGCGTGAGATGAGTGTTCTTGTGTCACAAAACAGCTTGGGTGGATGCTTTGCTCTTAAATATTCATGGCGAAGCTATCGACTGATGTGTCAGAAGTCATGTTGACACAAAACCTGACCCAAGGGTAAACCAAGCCTCTATCTCGATGTGTAGCTCAAACTTTCCTTAGGATTTTGAACCCCAAACATCTTGGATGCTTCTGATCTCTCTGGCAGCCAGTGCTGAAGCTGAAAAGAGCAGGGGTGGGAGCATCTTGAGGTTTTTGCAGCTCTGTGTTGTGATGTATGCAGTGGTGACACAAAGCACTTCTGAAAAAAGTCTCTGCAGGTTAGGAGGAAAAGCCTAACTTAGGTTAACATTTATCTTAACTGTCATCATTGTTTGTAACACTAAATCTTTCTCATAAATAAGTAGAGAAATCGTTGCTTCAAAGTGAAAAATTCATGCTCCAGTTAAACCTCAATTATATTTCCAAACAATATTTATCAGATTTTCTAATATGTGCTTAGTGCAGTTCAATTTTGTGCTATCAGTCAAAAGTGGCAGAGCTTGGGAAGTGGGGCTGAAAGGTGTTTTTCATGTGGGAAATGGAGCGTGCAGTAACGAGGCAGGGCTGCCATTGCCGGGGCGGCCTGAGCGGGGGACCATGGCTTGGGTCCATTTCTAATGAAATACAAGTGCATTAAAAAAAAATCACTGCGTGTTTCTGCCTGCAGAACAAGGGAAGCTGATAGGAATTCTTAAAGGCTATGTTCTAGGGGCCTGCAATGAGAAGCTAGAGTTTCATTCTGTAACTCTGGGTAGAAAAAAACGAGCGCCTTTAATTTCACGAGTCTCTGAATTTATTTCACCTAATCTTTTTTTCTACAGCTATTTACCACATTAATTTGGTAAAAAACCTGACAAGTGTGCATATGTGGAATTTAAGCTATGTCCTTAGGTACGCATTAAGTAAAGATTTAAGGTTTGAAATATAAGATTAATTCAACTCTTGCTTACAGTTGCATTGCAAAATTGTTGATTATCCAGAAATTAATGTTTCTCATTCATATAAATTTGATCATGTATAATACTACCTATGTATAATTCTAACACTTATGATTAGAAACATAAAATCCTTGAGCTGAATGGGAATGAAGTGAGTGTGTAAGGCTACAACATATAAGTGTTGAACAGATTCTTCCCGGCGTTTTCAGAGGAAAGTTGTATTCCGAGACCCGCTGTGACAGCCTGGGGAAGTGATTTTCTTGCACTCAGCTGGTATTTTAAGCATAGTCCCTGGGTCTGGTGCGTCCCCGAGAACTCGAGTGGTCCTGTTCCCATCCAACCAGCCCTTCAGGCCCACAGTTGCTTCTTTGAAGTCATTTGTGCTTCTTCCACTGATGCAGTAAAACTGGACCGTTCCCTTTGTTCTCTGCGGCGAGCGTATTCTTTGGCCCTTTCATCTGGGAAGGAATTAAGTATACACTTCAGTCCTAGGCAGAAGGAACTTTGTTTCAGTAGGGATTCGCTCTGGGCCTGGGTAAATCTTATTCTTGGTGTCAGTTTTACCTTAGGTTTATGTGAGCACAAATTATAGCTCACTGAAAGGATAAATGATAGGACATTTCTGAAAGTCTGTGAACGCACAAGGCACAGTATTGTTATTTATTTCAGATCCATGCTTCAGAAAGCTGCATTTTATAGAAAAGGAGGGACTAAGACAAACGCTGGAAAAAATGAACAGTACCCATAGAACGGATTCCAAGATTCCCATTTCAGATACATATAAAGAGGGAAGCTATAGCAGTATCATTCAAATGTGACAGCAGTCACTCCAACCTTTTGCTATTACGGCACAAAATTACATGTTCTTGCCAGAGAAATAGGAAGGGCTGATAAGGAAGACAGCTGGGATTTGCTTTCTTATCTGTATTTTACACACATGCTCTTTCATTTCCCTCCCACTCCCCTCTGTTTCCAGGATCCAGGTTGGCTTTTCAGAGCTGCTGTTTCGTTTGCATACAATGGGGCAGCTTTGTGCTGGGTACTTTCTAAGCCCATAGATACAGGTTGAAAATTAAATTATTTAATTCTTGTGCTTTAATTGGCAACATTAAGGATGAAGTTCTGCCTGCAGAGGACTGTTGGTCCCAGAAATGTGCCCAGAGGTCCTTTCCTGAGCTGTGAATGGAGCATCCAGCTCTGGGGGGGGGGGGCGGGATTGATGTGTAATGATTTTGACTTTACTGCAGGTAAATCGAGTCCCTTATTCTATGTTTGAGGATCAGAAATGAACAGGTTTTAAGCATGGATGTAGGGAAATCCATCAAAGAGTTGTGGTATAGCTCTAAAGCCATGAAATCCTCCATCTACCCCACCCTCCATTAGGAGTTAGCTGCAGTTATGCATGCTCTCAAATGATCAATGAATAATTCATGTTATTAAAGTCGGGTATCATAAAGAGTTGGGAATGAACAGAAGTGCTGCCCGCGCCCTGCCCCACTTCAGTGTCTCACAAGGTAATTGGAGGCTGGGTGCTAAGCCTGAGAGGAAACGCAAATATTTTGCCTTGCGGCGTCTGGTTTAAGAAACATTTTCCTTCATGTTAAGCAGTGCCAAAGTGTAGCCATCCTGCTTTCCTTTGCGTCCTGGGGGGAACGCAATCGCAGACTGCACTGTTTCACAGGGTCTGGAGGAAAAAAATGCTGAGCTGGAAATATGGAGCCGAACAGATTCTTGGAGTTTGTGTGACTTTGCCATTCTGGAGTTAAGGGCAGCTCTTGCTCGCTACTTAAGAGCTAGTCAAAAGCACTTTGAGTTATCCACCTGTGGGTTGCATAGTATTGATTTCATAAATTGTAAGGTTTGTAGTACCTGGTTGTCTCTGCCTTTCTGCTTTTTGTTTCCTTGATTTCTGGACTACTTGCTACTGGGTTCACCCACCAATACGCTTGGTGCTTAGGGAAGTCTGGTTTATTTTCTGCTAGATTTTGTAGAGACTGTCTGAGGGTTTTTCATTTTGGATGAAGAGGGACTTCTGCAATGGGAGACCTGCCTGCCTGGTTCTGCTAACTGAGGACTGGATGCTGAGGCTCCTGAGGGATGTGGAAAAGGTGACCTAGTGCTTGGGTCCTTCGGGGCTGCAGTTGAAGCAGTTGTACTGGAGAAGAGCGACTCTGAGCTGTATCAGATTTAAAACTGAAGCTAGGTGTGGGACTGATTTGATGGATTAATAGAAAAGTTAATTGGCCTTCCCAAAAATGATTATCATTAACAAAATACAGCTGCTAACCTGCCAGAACCAATCTGTGGAGACAGTGTTTGGGGCTTTTTGTTTGGCTGGGTTGTTTTTTTATTCTGCTCATGACTACTTAGGAAGAAAGATACTTTTTTCTGTCTTTATGGTCTCTTCTGATTTAGCTTGGCATGGGCTTTTTTACTGGTGACTCTGCAGCTAGGATTGTGGAAATCGGTGAACTCCAATTTAGAGGATGGCCATGCAAGTCAAATAGATGCCCGTGGTTAAGGAAACTTGAACTGACAAGCATTGTGGGCTGGCTGTGCAAACGAAGGGAAGTTTTCTGTGCCAAGTCAGTTCCATTAATCTTGGGGCTGTGACATGTCTGTGCTCTTATTGATTTCCCAGCAGGCTATTCATCACCAGTCTCATCACGTTATGAGCCAATATGGAGAAGGCAGAGGGGGGAAATGGGGCTGGTGGTTTTTTATCTCTAGGGCACAGGATGCTCATAATCAATGCAACTTGGAGAAGAAGCCAGATGGGTTGAGATAATTGATGAAAAGTGCCTGGAAGTAGGAGAGGTTCTACATATCTTACAGGGAGAGAGGGGGAAATGTTTGGGGTGGTTTTCTGTCTTTTTTTTTTTTTTAAGGCCAGCAGATATCTTACCTAGACCTGATGCTCTGAGTTGGTACGGGGCGGCACAGAGCACAGCTGCACAGCCCCACGTGCCTGGCAGCGTACAGCGGGCTGGGTGACCGCTGAATGTGGCTTGTCACAGGCTGTGCCCGTGCAGGAGCCACGGCCAGCTCTGCGCAACCGAAAGGGCGGTGGTCCTGCGCTAGAGCCACACGGGCCCGAGGGTGGTTCTGTGGTGGCCTGTGGCACCGGGCCAGGCTGCCTGAGTTAGACCTGCGTGTGCTCACGGTGGTGTCCGTATAGACCAGGATGACAGGCTTGCTGCTTTCATCTTCTTGTTTACCCTTTGCAGTTTTTGTTTTGTACCTGTCAAGCACTCAATCACCCTGAAGAGGAAGATCTCGACTTCCTCACAGTACCTACTCCCAGCGCAGGGGTTGTGCAATTCTCTTGCTGTGCTGAGATGCACAAACTCGCCCCAGAATCCCTTGTCTAGTCTCTGAAACTTTTCACAAAGTATTCACAAAATGTATTTTTCAGCAACTTAATTTATTTCTTGTCTTCTCAATCAATAATGAGCCATCACAGTAAAGCCCTACACATTAAGTTGTTTTCTTCTTGTTCTTTAAGACAGCTGCTTGGAATTAAGATAGCTCTTAGGCAAAACTTATAGAAACAATTAAAAGCCTGGTGCTTGGGAGATTTTTGCAATTATGAACTGATCTTGTTTTGGGCCTGTAAAGACTCATGCCTCTGGCATCAGTGGATGAGAGCTGTGTGTAGAGATAAGGACAGGAATATTTCTTTGCTTGATTGTGGTCTGAATTCAGACTTTGAGTTGCTGTTTGTTTATTTGCTATCACTTAATTTATCTCATTGTGTGCTTTGCACTTCATGGCTTTTGGCCAGGGGAGTGAAGACCAGAACAGGTCAATTCCTGGCGGAGCTACCCGTCTGACCAAGCACGCTCTGGGAGAGAAGAGGCAGTTGGTTAACCTCTGGTTTTCTCTGCAGAGAAATTCCACCCCAAATCTGAAAACTCTTTCCCTTAGAGTTTGGGCGAGGGACAGAGTTGCGTTTGGGGCTGCTGCAAAAAACCCCTGGAAGAGCCCATGGTAGGAGAAGAGCCTGGGACCCTGAGCTGCCTGCTCCCATGCTGCAGGTGACAGTGTACCTACATCTCCCCTTGTGAAGATGTCTGTATAAATAGAAAAATCCTGCAGGGAATCCTGCAGGAGCGTGCCGAGGGCAGGGAGAGCTCTGCTCTGTGTCACTGCCCTGCTCCCTTGGCTCCTTGGGTCACTCTGTCCATACAGACCCCCTGAACTCCCCATCTCCTGGGATTTTCTTCCCATCTCTGGAACTCAAAGCACTCATCCCCATCCCCTGCCCCTTTCTTGCCCTTCCTCAGTCTTCATCAGAGGTGTTTAGCTCTGCCCTTGCCCAGGAGCCTGCACCCTCCACCAGCCTGGCTCCGACTGCCCAGGGAGGGTGAGCTGCCCGTTGGAGCTGTGGGCAGCTCCAGGCACATCGCCCGCTGTGCGAGCAGCAGCCCAGCCCAACCTCCCTGCTCCTGGACTGTTTGCTACCCCAAAACCTTGATGTAAGGGGGAGGAGAGCCAGGCTGTCAGGGCACTGAACTGTCTACTTTGAAATCTTGACTTTCAACCGTTGTTTAAAAACAGCAAAGCCCAACCACCAACAAAAAAAGCCATCCCCAAAAGTGCGTGTATGTGTATACATGTGTATTTATACACAAATCCAGCATTTTAACTTCACGTTGCTGATGAGAGCCAGAACTGTGAAATAGCAAAACAGGTCCTTTTTTTATTTTTATTTTTTTTTAATTAAACCGGTTGTCT